>BCLG01002625.1:31288-65933 GCA_001602295.1 Zoysia matrella
GATTAAGCTTCTTGCTTGCGTGGTTTTGGGACTGAGATGGGCTTTCGGCCTATCTACTGCAGATCTTGGGCCTTCATTTCTAGCAGTGTATTGGGCCTTTTGAAGTCCACGAACTAGATTCCTAGTAGCTCGTACCTTCACTGTTCCTCCAAATAAAAACTATTCGTAGAAAACTATTCTAGAATGGAACAGCATGGGCAGCCCGGTGAAACGGATCCGGATAGGTTACACCAGGTGACTGGTTTTCAGTGAGAAACCGAAGTCAGTACCGAGCAAACTGGCTAGCCGATTAATTTTTGCCAGTTCAAAAATTTGCTTCTCTAGCTGTTTCTAAAACCTTGCTTTGAAGACGCTCTCTCCTAGACCCAGGATGGGACATGAACTACGATGTTGCAAAACAATGTGCACCACGCGTGGCGTCACTGTGGTGTATGTCAGCAAATGGACATGTTTGGATCTTTCTGTTTCGGCTGCCGACCGGCAGCGTCCTTGGAAGTTTGCATCATCAACATGTGAACCGGTTCGGCTGAACTGCAAATGGACTCTAGCAGTACTGAAAAGAGAAAACTCGATCGAAAATAAACGAGCAGGCAATGCAGGCGTTCTTTATTTTTGCTTATTTGTTTGTTTGTTTGTTACAGTGGGATTAGCTTTCCAGATCTGAGATTCGTGGGAACTTAACGCGTGAAGAAGGGCTGGTTCTAGGAGAATCTGCCTACAAGAAGCTTCTGGGAAGATCAACAAGGGAATCTGCTTCCCTACTGTGCTAGTATCAAGCTGTGAAACAAAAACAGAGCTCCACGAATCTGGTAGTAGAAATGCTTGAGAACAAGAAGCATCAGCTCAAGGTGTTACTGAAATACTCTTCATCACATCCTAATTAATCTCCTATACATACAGAAGATGTCGATCCTTCCACACGACCACACCCGTGTGGAGCAAAGCACCCCTGCACTAGCCCAGTCCCAGTGGAGACCGGCATGAACATAAGCTAAGCAGAGAGAGAGTGAGAGAGGGAGAGTGCTAGATCTAATACGGCTTCAGGTAGTCGAAGAGGTGGTCCCGGAAGGACGCCGCCTCCGCCGTCGGCGATCCAGTGGGAGAAGAAGACCAGACTTGGGTTGGCTTCTCCCACGGGCTCCCCTGACCGGGGGCTGACGCACTCGTCTGCGGCTTCTCCGTATCAATCTGCAGCTTCTTCATCTGCCGCCGGCGCCGCTGCTGCCGCCGCCTCTGCTCCCGGCGCTTGTTCACGTACTCCTCGTGGATGAACACCTCCATCCGCTCTGCCCGCTACCTCCGGCCCTTTCGCCTATGCCCTCCTGCTATAGAACACTTCTACCAAGCACACTCTGCTTCACTGAAATGCCCGGCCACTTACACCTCCACAACAACGGATCGGAATCGTTGCAAAGCCACTACTCCAACTGAAGCGCGCACACCGACACACGTGACCGTAGGACAAGGAAATGGTGCTCACTCGTATTTGTGGCTGCCGAACTACTAGCATCTTTATAGGCCATCAGGCGTCAAGTCAATTATTCGCGTCTCCAGATTTTTTTAACCCTTTTAAAAGAAAAGAATAAATATTTGTGCGTCCTGTTCCGACACCTGTCCAAGTTACGGGCTAGTAGCTTCTCGTGGACATGGCTCATGACACTGCTTGCACCACCGCCCGGGAAATGCCGGCCCTTCATAGGTTAGGCGCAGCACGAGCAAAGTAATACACCGTAACAGTTACAGGCATGCATGTACACAGTGAAGGTTAGTACTACTATAAACGTAACAGTTACAGGCGTGCATGTGATGCAAGTGCGGTCTTATTGTGTGTCAGGAGTCGGATCCCATTCGACCTTATCCGTTAGCAACACAAGCAACGAAGACTTGCTGTTCATCTCGATTCAGGACTTAATTAAGCATCACTTAAATTAAAGATGCCGCCATAGGCCTGATCTGTCGGGCTCGGATAGTCGGATGGTTATAGAAAGCTGCACAGGCGTGCCGCTCGATGGACACAATGCAGAAGGACGGGGTCTGTCAGTCCAGGTGGCCTCCTCGCCTCAGTCGGAGCGCGTGGAGCCCCTGACAAAACGGAATTAACAAAACAGTCTGTATACCGGAAAAGGAGAGAAGATTACAGCACTTGCGCTTGGGTGTGGCGATTTGCAGCGGCATCAGTTGACCCGTCAGAACGCAGCGTAAAAGAGAACGAGCCTTTGGCTCGGTGCCGAAGTCGGAGCTGCCGACTCAGCCCGTCGCGAGTTCGACTCCCGGATTGGACGCGGCGACGTCTCACCAGAGGTTTTATCCCTAAATAATTTATAATTTGCAGGTGTCTTCGTCGCACACCGTTTAAAGGATGGGAGAGCGACGTCTCTCCGTCGCACACCGTTTAAAGGATGCGATGATATCTTTAAGGACACAATCTTTTATATATTTGCAGGTGTCTCTCACACGTGGAGACGTCTCCGTCGCACATCGATCTAGAGGATGCCGTGATATCTTTAAAGACACGTTTTTCTTATATATTGAGTGTAGCTGTAGCTCTAGTAATTGTATGCGGGGTGTGTAGATGTATGTAAGTAATGTGAGTGGGTATGTACGTACAAAGAATAAATATTACAACTGTATTCAATAGAAAAAGCTTGAAAAAAAGAACGCAGCTTAAAACGGCATGCATTAGAGCAATGCGTGCATGTAAACTAGGGTAGTGTTTAAATCTCATGAGATTATAAGAATTGGACAAAAAAATCTAATAATTTTTTAAACGGGTGAAATTTTAAAAGATTATAAAATCTTATAGAATCTCATAGATCTAAATATTGTTCAAATTTTTATACCATAATACAAACTAATATATCTAAAATAATAAAATCACATAATACAAACAATTGAGATTTTAAGTTTTTAAAATTTAAATTATAAAATACAAAAATCCAACAAAAATCTCATAATCCAAACAAATAAGATTTTAGAATCCTAAAATCTGGCTTAGATTTGATTGGGACACATCAGAAGGAAGCTAGTAGCCATGGCGATTGCGCTACATTTACCCAGTAAATCAGCAATCACGGAGGAGGGCCAACTGCGCCATGTGTTTGGTTTGAGCCGCCTGGGGGTTCTGCAGGAACAACGCAACCTGCTTATGAGCCCAACTACTGTCTACGGACGGCCTGGGAAGAAAGAGCGAACCCATATGAATCTGGGCCTGTGCCCATATTGGTAAGCCCGGCGTTCATTCCCTTCGGCCGCCACAAGCAAGCCTGCCCACATTTCAACGGCCTTTCACTATTTGATCGATCGCGCCACGCCACCTGATTAGCACCGCGGTTCGCACCAGATCACTCATGATCTCATCTCATGTGCCAATGTGTCCATCCAAATCAATTGATCGATCGCGCGGCGCTCCTTTGCTGGCTTGGCTGGAACAACCTGCCCCAGAACGGCACACCCCAGCGTTCATCACCCGCACTAGCAGCGACATTATCGAAGCCGCCTCCACAGCCAACAACGGAGCAATGATCCCTCGGCCACCACAGGACCGTGACAGGGACGGGCGGACCCGGTGGTTGGGCGACGAAGCGGGAACGATTCGGCGGCAGGCCGAACCGCACCACCAAATGGAGACAACAAACTACCGCTGCACATGGACGTGACAGAAACGCTGAACCGGGAAGGAAAAGGCGCACTGAACGGACCTGAGTCACCTGTGACAGTTTGCGTTCACCTTGCTGACTGCACACTTTTGACAAACTTTTCTGCTAGTGCTGCTACCACGTACCAGTATAGTCGAGGCAACAAATGATGAGTCACGGATCTGAAATTTCGGGATCCACTTTTGTCAGACGTGCACGTAAGACTCGTGCCCGTATCATATCTTGTCCGGTGGGACGCGGCTGGTGTCAGAGCTCGGAGCCCTGGGTAGAATTTCCGTGGGGGAGGTGAGAACATGGATGAGATCGAAATGCGATGACAAAAACAAGAGAGGTCCCGTCCTAATCCTAATCGTAATCCCAATCGCGATCAATCATTTTTGAAAGAGAATATTTAGCGACAATTGACCCGGCAGCTAACCAAAACACTGGCATCGTCGTGTCCACCTTCACGTTACCTTCTCAAGGAATCTATACACAGCACTGAATAATTGCAGAGCGGAACAGGTGCTGTGAAAGAAAATTCCACAAAAAGGATACACGGTTGAGCGGCATCTACACATCATACTCTCCTCAATGGAAGCACAAGCCAGGATCACTCTGAAATTCACTGATAATGTCATTTCAGACATAAACGAGGTGACACTCAATAGTCTCGAATGGTAAATGGCGGTAATTACACAGAGCTTGAAGGAGGGCCTTCGTTTTAACAATCTCAACTCATGATACGGTTGAGATTGACAACTGAAGGAGCCTGACAAGAGCAGGGGAATTTCATCGTCTGGAGCCTGGAGGGAGGTACGGATGGGAGTCACGCAGAGGAAAACGAGGGATCCCACACAGAAACGAGAACAACAAAGAAAAGCAAAGCGAAAATCTCTGGATCCGATCACAACAAGGGGAGGAATGCTAATAGGCTCCCTTCATCTGATACGACAATCTTCTGTTCTCCCTCTCTCTCCATTCCCCTGCTCGTCGGTCACCCTCCTGTTATTTTCTCGGTCGAACGGTTCCGGCACGGCGCCGGCCTCGCCTCACTGCGCCTCGACGGCGGAGGGCGGGGCCCCCTGGCGCGGCGCGCCCGACGCTTCGCCGGCCGGGGAGGTCGGGTGCGCGTGGCCGTGGCCGTGACCCTGGGAGTTGGTGCGGTGGAGGCGGCACTTGAACGAGCCCGCGTGCGTGGCGGGGGCGCACACGCACTTGGGCGCGCCGCCGGCGCCGGGGGAGGAAGACGCGGACGAGAAGCTCCGGCGCATGGTGCGCGGGGACGACGCCGCGGCGCCCGTCGGGGTCGTGCTGCTGCTGTGCGGGCCGTGGAACCGGCCCTCCTCGCCGGTGCTGTCGACGTAGTTGGACGCCATCGCTTCACCTCGGCTTGCGATCTGCAGGTGACAGACAAATAGGAGACGATGAGCTGAAGATGCAGGAAAACGAAGTCTACTCCTGGAGTAAAACAAAGCAGCAAGATCATTCGCTTCGAACAGGCAAATTAAATTCCACTCGTAGGTTCCACTAAAATCACGTTCCGTTTTCATTACAGCAGCAGTACATCCCATGATGGCATCAACAGAGAACGGATCGAGATATCATCAGTCAATCAGTGATGTTTTAGCTTTCTAAATTCAAACTTCACTTGGGAGCACAAGAACAGGATAAGCTTAACATGTTTTCTTTACATATTATCTACAGATAAGATTGAACGAAGATAAAGTCAGGGGGAATGGAGAGGCCACCTAGAGGACGAAGAAGACGGAAGGGGATATAGAAACGGAGGCGGACGGCGTAGTCACCGAGCGGCAAACTGCGTTATTCAGGCCGTGGCGCCGTTTTTATAGCGGCGACGGGGAGATGCCCGCGGGCAGGGAAGGGCTGCCCGGGGTTTTCCTCTCGCCAACTCGAGACGCAGGGCCCACGCCTCAGCACGGCAGTTTGTAGCACGGCCCATGTGGGTCCAAAAAACCTCCGTCCAAATGACGACGTTGCCCTAACCGCCCGGGACCAGGCGCGGCGGATCCTATGGCGCGAATCGAAGGGTTTCGTTTGCGCGGGCGTTCCGCGGGTGCCGGTCCGCTAACGAGGAATCGTCTCGGTTCCACGGGTTCGCGCGCGAGCGTTTTTTTTTCTTTTTCTCAGCGGAGCCATTCGGGTGCGTCCGTCCGATGGCGCTGGACCATCACTGGTGGATGGAGGCACCGGACACTTGACGCCGCGACGTGGGGGCGCTGCCAAGCTGTACACGTGTAACGTTTCTTGTGGTATTTCGTACGTTTTCCTGCAGTATTCTAATTTATCCTCTTATCTGCGGGCGTGCCCCGCAGAGGACGCAGATCGGGATCCCGGTTGCCCCCGGACTTCCTGTGTGCGGTGGCCTACCGGTGGCAAAGAATATGACCGCTGCGAGCGAGCTTGTTGCTTCCAGCTAAATTGATACAAGCTTCCAGCTAAATTGATGGTATTGGCCGCACTGTTAACGGGTGTCAAGGTGTCAATCATGGCGGTAGACACACGTGGTACCCACGCCGCACATGGCTATAATTCCCTAACCCATGTCTAGCTATCCCTAAATTATACTCCACTGCTAGTACTTTGGTTATAGAGCACCTAAGGGAAAATTTACTCTCTGGACTGCTGCTACAGCGTTTGGAGTAACGTGTACCGTAGACTGCGTCGGTGTGACAAGCTTCCCAACCCTTGCAGCGGCGCGAACGATGGTCGACGGTCCGGCCAAAGAAACGCGAAACGCTGCCGCCCATGCCACCGCGCGTACTCGTGACGCGCGCGCCGCGGCCACCTCCGTGAGATGACGTCTTTGAGGCCGCCGTGCGTGGCGCGTTCGCCCTGGTTTGGCGGCCGGTCGTCAACTGCGGACGACCCTTCCGCGCGCGCAACTGTGGAGGCGATTGCGTGTGAGCGTGGGTGTCTCGATCGGCGACGTAACCCAGACGGCCGTGAGGGGGCGGCGGCGAGCGCCGAACTCTGGCCAAGCCACGCGCGCGGGTTGCAGGTTCTTCCCCAAACAGGGACGCGTCGACCGGCAGGGACCGGATCTTATCCGGACAACACTACTCTCGGCAGTTGATCGATCAACTGGGGATCGGGGATAAGGGAATGGAGTCATTTTGCCGTTGCGTGTTACCCACTCGCACTCTCCCGTCTCCCATCTCCGCTAGGTTCCACACCGTAGAGTCATCTGCAACTCAGCACCCGTCGTTGCACGTAGAAGCTTTGCCTAAAACGATTGAAAATATCACGAGGGAACAGGTGGGTCATGGTGACATGGTGGACGCGAGGGCGGTCGGTCCCCCGGCCGTGGCTGTGTTCCAGAGGACTTTGATTAAGGGACAAGAAAACAAAACATTGTGGATAAATACCGAGGCCGGGGCCCTGGGAGACCCTGCAGCTGCGCGGTTCGTCGCATCTCGCCGCGGTGACCACCGTCGCCGTTGGCTCCACTCCCAACGCCCCCCCACTCCACCAGCCGCGGACAACGGCACGTTGGCTCGCTTGTTTTCGTCGCAAATGGTACATGTTCGCGTCACGGATCGACCATGTACCACCAAGAGCACACCCGTATGCAAATAAACTTGTTCAGTGAACTAACCATCTCTGGATCTGGATGTGTCCGAGATCAAAGCAGCGGTGGCCCGGGCCACGCGCCCACGACGACAGAGACTCGCAACTCGTCGTCCTTGTATCTAACCCCGGCGCACACGGAAACGGCCACCGGTTGCCAACGTCCAACGTCACCCGCGTTCGTGCTTGCGGGAAAGCAAAGCAAACCGGATCACCTGCCAAATCACCCGGCCCGTCTCCTCCCGCGCGTGGCATTCGGTGTCCATCTCCGTCGCCGCGAGCGACATGGACGTCGCAGTCGTAGCTTTAGCTAGTTGGACCCGTGTAATTAGTCCCCGAGACAGCTCATGTTTGCTGACGTGCAGTGGCACGTCCACAACGTAGGCCCGTTCGGTACCTGAGGCTGTGGCTGCAGCGAACGAATAGGGTTTTACTGTAGCAATAGTACTCTACAGTAATACATGCAGCAATTAATTGATCTACCGAACGCACGCCGTAGTCCTAACTGCCCCGCTGCGAGCAGAAGCTTTCTCTTGGCATCAGGAGAGATTAAAAAAAAATCCACTTGCTGAGGTGTAATCGAGGTGAGATTTCAAGACACCCATTCCCTTAACCTAACCCTGTCGCTAATTGAGCTGGTCCTAGGATAGTGAAATCACGGCCCGGTTGTCAGGGAGACACGTCTACTAGAAGGCAACGTCCACGTGGCCCGACCGATCCATCAGCGTCGACGTGGTTCGCTACAACGACGTGCCATCTGCTCGGCGTCCATACCATGATAGAGTAGTACTAGCAGCCGTCGGAATGAACCCGCTGCTTCGCGATTTTGCCCGTACGTTCCGCCCGAAGGAGGGCACCCGTACACCACCGTTCAAACGTAGGCCGTCCGATGTATAGAGGGCCTGTTTGGTTCCTAACCATGGATTACCACGACTAATGTGTGGCATGACTAATGTGTGGCAAAAAATACTATGTTTGATTGATTACCGAACTTTAGCTGAGCTATGGCAAATCAAATTCGGCAACCGTTTGGATAAAGACCACAAAATTTGCCATAAGTTTAGCAAAAATATTTGGCAACGTTACCATCTGATCACCACAAGAAGCACATAACAATAGAAATTATGGGTCATCTAATTACAATATATTATATAGATTATCTACTTAATTTTAACATCATACATGCTGACCATCAGCATGGAAACACATCACAGTCGCTGAATTATAAATAGATTCTTCATAATAATGATCCATATTTACCACTTGATTGTCTAAAAGAAGGCAAAAGAACTATCTTCATGATCACCACTCCCTGTCCAAAAGAACTATCTTCATAGTCACTACTCACTGTCCAAAAAAAACTCCCCATGATCACCACTTCACTGTCCAAAAGAACTATATACATGAATTGCTATATCAGTATGAACAAAAGCAATTATGGTTATAGTATAGGTGGATGATCAAATCCATGTCCAGCAAAAAAAAAGCCATAATGCCGCATAATAGAAGTTTCAAGTACTACTACTTGTCATCTTGCCCACACAAGAACTTGTAAACCCAAGTCTCCAGAGTTTGATCACAACTGGTATAAAAGAAACCCCGCAGACCTTCACAATCAGGACGTGCCAAGTAAACACCAATGTTGACCCTATCCTCTGTACGAAGCATAGGCAATGCTTGAAGTCTCTTCCACAAGTTAGCATATGGTTTTCGAGCTTAGGCATTGGAGGTGGAGGCGGCGGTGTAGCAATGGATTTTTGTAATGCCTGCATAGTAGTGCTGAATATTTCAACAGCCTTTAAAAGATGAGTCTTAGGCTTCTGCCTTTTTTTATAGGGGACTTGACACCTCTTGGCCACTTCATACCAGATTGAAATGTGCTTGAAGAACTATAAAGTGACGGTAATGTGTCCGAGTCATCATCAAGAGCATCAACAGGCTTTGCGTAGCAAGATATATCATTAATCCCTCCACTGTTTTCCTTGTCAGAATCCTTGACATCTTCCAAGAATGCTTCTTGGTCCATTGCAAGAGAACTGTCAGCGTTACTGCCTCGAAAGAGCTCTTCCATTTCAAGGAAGAATTTAATGGGCTTAGAAAGTAAGCGCCTAGTCCTATCTTGCATGTGAGTACAATACAAATTTAGTTTCTTGTAGTTGAATAAATAATAAATGAAATTCTGAAAGAAAACAATAAAACATATATTCAGTTTTTCTTTTTTAGATTTAGATACATTTATCTTGCATCGGGTAGCATCAAACCCATTTTCACTGTTATTCAAAGCTCTCTTAACTATCTTCCACTTCTCTATGTAGTCTCTGAAGTGTCGATCAACTTGTGCAAGTGTTACAGCCATACCAAACTGTTTGTTCAAGACATCTGCACACTTCAAATAGTGCTGTTTTTTTAAAATGAAGCCTGCATGCTGATTTTTTTTACTCAATGTACCAATCCAGCATGTACTTGCTGTGGTCATCTTCTCAAAAGATGGTTCTGTCACGTGAAGGCCTATCACCATCCACCTCTCTCTTTCCCTTGTCCTTCACCATTTTTTCTAGTACGAGATACAAGAAATATGATTGAATGGTTTCACACGTAGGTTAGATGCAATCAACATAATAATGATCAGACATAGAAATGTCATTGCCATACAAATACTTATATTAATGGTTCCACATAGAAATGTCATTACATTACAAACATGGAAAGGAATACAACAATATATGTTACATGCCAAGTTCAGTCCGTAATCTCAGCAGACTGATTAGCATGTGGACTGGATTCACCTACTTTATCTCGCCACATATTGCGTGCTATGATGTCTCTTTTACGTACCCCTCTCGGCACGTTTATCATGATATGTTCTATTACTCCTAGATAGGGCACCATACCAGGAAGCATCATCGTAGACGTACTCATCAACACCATCCTCCAAAATTCAATTATGAAGTGCAGAACACGCAATCGCAATCTTCACTTGAATTTTTAAAGGGAAATTTGGTTGACTTCTAAGGATGTTAAATCGGTTCTTTAGTGTACCAAAACCTCGCTCAACTGTTGTCCTAAATGAAGAGTGACGGTGATTAAATAATTTCTTATAATCTTCTAGTTCTCTAGCGCCTTTGTATTCCTTAAGGTGATAACAGACTCCACGGTATAGAGGAAGTATGCCCGATCTTGCTGCATATCCAGCATCAGCAAGAAAATTTTTTCCTACAATAAGAGCATATTTTCTACCATTAGTACTAAACTAGCGCATTGTGAAATCACTCAATAATGTGAATTCTACCTTCAGGTATTTTTAGTCCTGCGGGGCGACTGAGAGCATCTTCAAGGACATGAAAATCATGAGCCGATCCCTCTCATCCAGCAAGGACATAGATGAACTGCAAATCAAAATCTTCGGCTGCGAGGACATTTTGAGTTGGGATGGACTTTTGACTTCTAAACCTGTCTTGCATGTGTGCAGGGACACATGCTGGTATACGAGTACCATCCAAGGCTCCTATGCAACCCTAAGATAAGAAAAAATATTTTTTTAATAGATTTAACATATTATTAATCTGTTTTTGGAAAATTTAGATGAGTGAGTTTCATGATGGTACCTCAAAATAAGAGTAGAATCTCCCATGATTAGTTGTGATCTTTGGATGTGTTTCAGTGGATCTGATGTATATAAGTTCTCTAGAAAGCAACATGAGCGTATCTAGAACAGCATTGAAGTACCTACTTATTGTTTCACCCGATCGGATAAACTCAAATCCAACAGCTCTATTAGACCATTTCTGGCCCACTATATACATGAACATTGCTACTTGTTCTTTCACTGTGATATGCAGTGCGTCCACCAAAAGGCCCCGTGATCTCAAATTTCCACATAGCCTATGAAAGACAGCTTTTCGCATGCACAGCTCAGAAATACAATGGGCTTCGGTTTCATTGTACAAACGGTTTAAGTGTGTTTCTCGAGAAATGTCTCTGTCTAGCATGGGACGGTATGTCACACCTTCACGGTCTCGCTTTTGGATATCAAGCAAATAAGAGTAACAAGCAAGACAACAGCAATGCCAGCCAGCAACTTTCTCTTCCAAATGCAGTGCTCGTAGTAGTAAGTGCAATAACAATATAAATACAGTTGCATCATTCGATCCATCTATGAACAGGTAAGAAACAAGCATTATGCACTATTAAAAAAACATATAACCAGCTTGTGCAATCTTAAAACAATAAAATAAAGATATATCCATAAATTCTTAAAAGAATTAATAAGAAAAGGATTATGTACCTCAAGTCCCCGTGGTTGACAACAGGAAAAAAAATACTTGGTAGGGGCAACAACAATTGCAAATACTGAGAGGCAGAGTGGACTACTCGGGTATGATATTCATACGGATTGAAGGAGCAAGCAGATCAGCATACAAGCAAGATACAAAAGATTGAGCAGGTCGTGTACCTTGAGTTTGGTACAAATCAGCTTGCCAAATTGCTCATGTGCTTCTGCCCTTCGTATCCATCCATAGTGAATCAAAAGGAGATAGATCTGAGAGGGATTAGAAAAATAAAGACAGAAATATGACTAGGATGAAGAAACCGGATACTATTGTTTAGAAATTTGGGAGATCTGGGAAAGAGAAAGTACCGGGGGAGGTGAAAAGTGAGAGGTGATGTGAGAGGTGGAGGGCAAGACACGACTGCTCCGTGGGCACTCGCGTGCTTTCCTTTTTTGTCTGCGCGCGGGAAGCTTTCAGCTTCGCGCCAGGATTCCCGCGTAGAGGGCACGTTGGTGACCAGATTTCCCGTGCGGGAGGACTACATATAAAATTTACTACAATAATATAAATAATAAAAATACGTATTTTTGGTACTCACTTTTGCAAATTTTAGCAAGATGCCTCCCTAGATTGAAAAGAATATACTGACTATTAGCTCCAACTTATTACTTAGTAGTAAACATAAAATTAAACCATAATTATTGTCTCATTAGTATTGCCTTTAGTTACCTGTCACCACTCCAAAATTCACTGCAATCGATTGTATGTTTAGTGCAAAGATGAAACCAATCAGAATCACTCAAAGGAGCTAAAGAAAAAGAAAAGCCAATGAGCACTAAAATTGAAGTTTCTTGGACAAACGGCTAGCGTTCTCCTGACTAATAAAATGTACCTCGTATCTGTGATTTGCTCCGGCTTGCAGGTCCATTTCCATGCACTGTTTCAGTTTGAAGAGAATATTAGAAATATGTATTGGCGCATACAAATTTATGTGTGTATGAGGGTGGGTAAGAGGCACTCACAGTTTTCAGGGTCTAAGCGGCGGCCACCGGAAGGCTATCCAAACGATTCAAACGAAACAGCAGGAAAAAGCAGATTGAAGAAAGGAAGACCTGGCCGAGATGATGTGGCGGAGATCGACGAACGGGCCATGCCAGAGGCAGGGCGGCAAACCGCAGACGCAGCGACACGGCCGGGTGGCGTGGCGGTGGTGGTCGGGGCAGCGGAGGCCGGGGCGTGAAGGTGGTGGTCGCCTCGTGCGGGAGGGCAAGTGACAGACTAGAGTGGAGATAGGGCGACGGGGCCCGGGGCGTGGTAGTGGTGGCCAGGATGGACGCGGTGGAGAGGGGGTGGCCGCCCAGTGTGGGAGGACGAGTCACGGATCAGAGCAACGCCCGAGATGGACGCGGCAGAGGCGGTCAGGGCAACTCCAGGAGGAATGACCGGCGTGAAACACGAATTTCTCATGGGACACGGGAAAAAGAGGTAAAAAGATTAATTGCATGTCTGAAGATAGCGTGACATGAAAATAATAGATAAAAAAAGTGACATAAAAAATAACAGATAGAAAAAATCAAAAAAAGAGATAGACGACATCTATAAATGTTTATATTAGGAAAAAAGAATCCATCAAGAGAAAAATCAGCAACTCGTTCGTCACATTGGAGTATTATAAACAGTGTCCACCACCGCAATGCTGGGCAAGTCAATGAGCGGCAATTATTGGCGCCTATGAGAAGATAAGATTTTTGGATCAACAGCTGAAGTCAAAGTGAAGCGAACGACTCTTCTCAAGAGCCAAGATTTCAAAGAACTCCAGTGACTAGACGTGTGTTGTTCGTCACTAGCTGCTTCCAATCACACAACGCACCCCCCCCCCCCCCCCCCCCCGGCGATCGATCCCCGTAATGCCGATTGGTTGTTTGCAGAACATCATCAGTTGGACTTGCTTTTTTGTTTGCGAGATTCCTTGAGAAAGTCGCTGACAAGCGGTTCCCATTTGCTTGTGGTTTCGTTCACCAGATGACAGCCCTATGAAGCTTTTGCACGATTCTGCGCGTTCGTCATTGTACTGCCATCGCAAAATCACACGTCTGGCGCAAGCAGCCGTCGGACGGCAGGAGACGCAGCACCGGAGGGGGTGGCTGGGTGCACGGCTCTTCGGAGGGTCGAAAGGCTGGCTCTGTTTTCATCGTCAGAGGAACAGCAAGACCGACCAACTGCCCAGAGCGGACGGAGGGCCACGCCCCCACCAGTGGGCGCCACTTTAACAACCTAATTTAGCAGGTGCTGAATCCACAATCGGCGAAAATATCAGCAAACCCCGTCGTTTCGAACAAGATAAGCGAGCTGTTCATGCGGTGGTACAGTATTATTCGCGGTCAGAGTACAAGCGTAAGCATGAGATTAGTGGCGGCCGGCGACTTGTCGGTATCACGTTCATAGAGGAAGTATAATAAGGTGATTAAGTAGAGCTGATAATATTAGCAACGCATGGAGGATGCTTATCCTTAAGATCTAGATAATCCACCGATAATAATGGTCGCAAACAAAGTGGTTGGTTGGTTGCCAACGAATGTGTACAAAAGCCCATACATGACCCAAATCATGGAGTACAACTGGTGCCGGCAAGCCACGCTCTGGCCCATCTACGGTTCATGCACGGGGCCACTCATATGCTGGGCTGTCAGCGGTCACTAAGCAAGAGCCTGCCCAGTTTTATACAAATGTAATCAATGGGCCTGAACACGTTTTATGCCAACTATGGCCGACACTAAATAAACACTTTATTTTTTTTAACCGTGGTGATCCACTCTGCTCGGCCTGCTACAGCCTTATGCATATTCTGTGCCTTTTGATGAATTTCTGAGGACGAAACTGATGCGGACCACGCTGAAAGAATTTGATGGCTCACTTTTTCTGAACAGAAGGCTAGAACCTCTGTCTGAACAAAATGTTAAATTCAAAAACTAGTACACAAGATAAGATTTATGTTGGTCTGATGACTTAAACACGAGCGAATGTATGATGTATGAGACCATGCGGTTAGCAGCCTGCCAACCCGAACCGTGCTTAGTCTGGATTGCACATGTATCAGTGTTGACTTCAACAATTTCTTTGAGCGAACTTGGGAACTGAATCCCTCGTTCGTGCTTCCCACGTCCACGAAGGGACAGCTAGCTTGGAGAGCGGGTCAAGTCAAAGCCTGTCCAGCGGGGCATAACTGACTTTCTGAGGTTTGTTCAGCAGACAAGAAAACAAGAAAAAAAAAAGAGGGAAACTCGATAGCAGACATGACTGTCCGCCAACAGGTTCGGTGGATCGGATCAACGCGCGCTTAAACATCATCCAGAAAATTCATACTCCCGCAACATAGATGATACGATTAGGTTATTCAAATACTTATATTCATGCTGGTAACACGCAGGACTCAGGCCCATGTGAGACGACTGCAAGTGGTTGGTTAGGATTCAGGAGCACGACTTGATGTAGTGGCGCTTGGAGCTGTCATCTTTCTGGTGGCGGATCATCAAGAAAATGCAGTGGCGGAGTTAGAATCCAAAGTCAAGCATGAACCGCAAAAAGAATATAATGAAGCTCGAATGTTATACATACTGCTACATTGTTTGCTACAGTGTTAAAAGAGATGTTTTTTTTAAAATTTCAGGGTGAATCTGAGCCCACCTGTCCACCATGCTAGCTCCGCCTATGAGAAAATGTGGATATCCGACCCTTCTTTTCAAGTCCAACTCGTACGCGTTAAATATTCGTGTGCGCAGTGTGTCAAGAGAGACAAGTTAATACAGGGATCCACGTGTTAAGTTGCATTGTTGTTATATACAAGGATCCATGTGTTAAGTTGCATTGTTGATCCATGTGTTAAGTTGCATTGTTGTTATAACGGACGCAAAAACAGCGATCATACTGCGTAAACTTTATTTCTCGTGTGTGCAACCACTCTCAACTAACTTCGTATGAACAAACTCAAGGAAATACCAGTAGGTAGCTAGCCAATACTCCCTCCTGTCACAAATTACTATCGTTGGGAGAACTAAACTAGTAGTATGATTGTCTCGTTGCGTGCCATCAACTCATCAGTCGTCACATTAAGTATGCATCTTATGAAAGTGTGCGGCATGCATATGACAAGGCATTTCAGGACGAGTTTGCTTTGCTTGATTTATAAGCCAGACTCGAGATGGCCAAGCTACCAATCTAACTAAAAAACTTGGCGTGTTTTGCTAGTCAACATCACAAACTGTCGCCGATGTCTTTTCCTTTGATAGGAACTGTCGTTCTTTTTTCAGAAGCGCACGCTGGAGTTTTTCCCCTGAATAGCTCAAATTTCATTATATGAGCACGACTGGGTTTGACAGGTGGGGTGTAAGGTGCATATAAGGTTAACTTCGTAACCTCTTTAGTTGAACAAAATGAAGTAATTTTTTAAAAATAAGAGAGAATTCTGAAATTTAGTTTATTTTTTTGAATTAAATAGGTTTTGAGGGTAAACTAAGTGAGACTGTTTTACACCCTATTTGACACTTTTTACGCTAAAGGGACATGATGGATATTTTTCCGCTGGCTGGTACATCCCTGAACTGAAATCGGTCCCTGCATGAAGCCCAAAATCGCAGAACAATCAGCAGCATGCAGTTTTGGAAGCCCCATCTTTTCACTTTATCATTAGATAGGAAACGTCGATGTTTCAACCGGCAGTATTGACCTTGATCATCTGTTCCCTCTTTGTTTTAAGGTCTCCCAATAACTTTGTTTTGAAGACTGCCCAGCAACTACTTGATTTATTTCAAGTTGCGAGTGGGACGGGTATTATTATTAATCCGCATATCTGTTTTCTAAAATTTATGTTAGTGACTCTTACCGATTAATGATATTTTTTCGTGGCTTAACAATGATTCGCCTGCAAAGCCCATCGGACAAGTGGGTACGTTCGCAACAACCCGCAAAAGCTCGAAACTTTATTATATTTGTTTTACTTATACTAATTTGCATAAAATTGCTTATTATTATTTTGAATATTCTTCAACAAATTTTATCAAATTCGTTGAAATTTTATAGTGTGAACGTGAGGTTTTAATTCTAAGGTCTAACTTTAAACTCACTAGAACAAGTAAAAAAATTATGATTTCAAAGTTACTAATATTGGATTAGTTGAATATGTAATAATAGAGTGGTAAACTGTGTTGAGTGGACAAGTTATTGGATTCTCGCAATGATCATATATTTTTTTTTATGTCAAGCGATTCGGTTTGTGGGTTTTCACAAAACTCGCATATTTAATTTGCGGTTAACCATATGGCTTGTGGGTGCAATGATATCCCTCCCACTTGCAACTTGATATATTGATTTTTTTTCCTTTGAATTTATTTCTATAACAGCATATATAGACAACCAAGGTGAAGCCACATTGACCCACCCGAGGTCACTGGCATTAGAAAAAAGGAATCTCGGTAGATAACTTCTTATTTTCATCTTAAGTGCTCCACCTAGAACAAGTTACGTGCACTCGATAACATTGCTAGCTTCACCGCTGTCAACAAGCACCTAGTATTATCAGTCTGTAGCCATGACACAATCTCACACAAAGGAGAAAATGTGCGTGTATATATATATAAAGCCGTTGTTTAAGCTCTCCATACCATATTCATAAAAAATATGCTCCTTTTGTTTTTTTTAGTTTGTTGTCATTAGGACGAAAAAGGACTGGTTTAAATACGCACCAGCTTTCTTCTCGTAGCAATAAAAAAGTTTTAAAAAAATGAAATATGCGCATAGATCTGAATTAATTTCTCATCTGCTGAGAGTATTATCTGTACCAAGTGGTGATCAACGGCAATGAGAGTCCGCCTGAAACCGAAGAACTCAAACTCACCAACCAAATATACGGACACACGCACGTGGCTGCAACGGACGCTCCAAGACTAACGATCAAGCTTGGTTAATAATCTGCACACAGATCTGGATTAATTTCTCATCTGTCGAGAGTATTATCTATAACACTAGAAAATCTGCGTAACAATTGCCGCATTTTTTATGTATATTTTTGTTATGCACTCTTAATTGAAGTAATATATTTTAAATTTATTATTTAACAAATAAAAACATAGTTACCTTGACATAAATGACAAAGTTACATAAACATATATTTCGGTCTCAAAAAGAAGTTGTCTATATAGTCTTCAAAGCATAAGTGTGACATTTGTTATCTATAAAATATTTAATAAAAAGTAGCATCGTTACGCTTTTAAGAAAGTATTTTTAAAACAAATTATTTTTAATTTTATAACTTAATAAATTTAAAATTATTTCTAATTTATATTGGCAATGTTTGATTAAAACATTGCGTTAAAAGCTACTATTTTTTTACACCGGAGTTGTAAGCAGGAAAAAGATTGAAGCTTAGTTCTCATAGTAATCAAAGAGTATTTTTAAGAGATAAAACAATTTAAGTTATGTAAATATACATTTTCATAACATATAAAGATCTTTAATTTAGTATATACTTGTAAGATATAAAAGTAAAATAAATTTATAATAACTTCTCTTATATTTTGAATAAATATACACGAAAAGTACGGTAATTGCCGCGTAGATTTTTTAGTTGTGATTTAAATAAGATCAGATTACAGTGTTGAATATGCTTCAACTGCGAGAAGCTTGTATAAAGGTTAAATAATTTAATTAAACTGTTATGGTCTATAGCGATTCTGAAATGCTTCTGGTACTCTTCCTGTTCAGTGAAAGATACCGTCACAATTCATATTTTTAAAATACGTAAAATTATAAATTATATTTTAAATAAATAAAAATATAAGAAAATATATGATATTTATTTTATTTTATTAAATAAGATGAAATTAACTCTCACAAGATAGCGTGTGGACCTAAAAAAATTAAGATGATGGCATAATCATTCATGCTTACTTTTGGCGAGTAGAAGCACGCTCCTATGTTGATCGAGAAAAAAAAAATTTCTTTTTAATATCTACTATTAGATTTTAATTCAATGATTAATATTTTTTAAGATGACATGACGCAACGAGAGTTGAAAGAATGTACGAACTTCGAGAAGCTTGTATAAAAGTTAAAGAATTCAATTAAATTGTTGTGGTCTATAATGAATGACTTTGAAATGTTTCTGGTACTCTTCTATTCAGTGAAAGACATCATCACAATTCATGTTTTTAAATACGTAAAATTATAAATTATATTTTAAATAAATAAAAAAATATATGATATTTATTTTATTTTATTGAATAAGACGAAATTAACTTTGACAGGATAGCGTGTGGATCTGGATAAACTAGAGCGATGGCACGACAGTTTATGCTTACTTCCGTCGAGTAAAAGCAATTTTTTATGTTAATCGAGAAAAGAATTTTTTTTCAATATTCATGCAAAAGAAGCGGTGATAAGGACGACGAGCGTCCGGCTAAAACTGAAGAATTCAAACCCACCAACCAAATATACGGACACACGCACGCGGCTGCAACGGACGCTCCGAGCCTAAACCAAGTGGTGATCAAGATTGGTTAATAATCGTCCGGCCGAAACGGAAGAGCTCAAACCATCCAACAAAATATACAGACGCACTCGCACGTAGCTGTAACTGACGCTCCGATCAACCGAGCCCACCACCAACAATTCGCATCGATTCCGCTTCCCTTCTCCCGTCGCAGCGCCGTAGATTCGGATGCGCGGCGAGCGGCGACTGGCGCGATGCTTCCTCCACCAAGTTGGTGCTGGTGGCCGTGTGGAATGGATGCCCGCACTTGTTTTTTACTCTTTCCGCTCGCGATCGCGAACGCCAACGACGTCTTCCCCGCCTCAAATAAAGAACTGTTACGCGCCTCGCGTTGTTCGTGCGCGCGCAACCAGCGCCGGGATAGGAATCGTAGGATAATCGATCTTCGCTTTCTTCCTCCTTCCAACTGGCACGAACAGATCCACCACCAGCTAGTCAGTATCCACCAGCAAAGCTGGCGCGACGCAATTTAAGATGCATTTGGTACGGCTTTAATTTTTCGAAAAATTAGAAATGTTTCAATTTCAATCCAAAGTAAAAACTTATTAGTCATTATTATGGTGTTAAGTGCTTGATCGAGTTCATTGTATTGGGAACAATTTTAAGTCTTTTTTGAAACGCAGAAATTTCATAAAAATTTTATAAAATTTGTATAAAAATTAAATTAATTTTACAGAAAAAATACAAAAAATAAAAAAATTCTCATGTTCTAAAAAAGGCTCAGTGTGGTTTGGTTCTTGTTCCTAATTTCGATTGAAGTGAAATGATTCCTAATAACTGACGGGCGGGGATCACCTGCTATATTATCAGATTACTATCGGTGGTCTTTGAACTCATCTATCAGTGCGGCAGTAACGGGTATTTTGGTAGAAGATCGCTTCCATAAGTGGCCTGACCGCGCTGCAGCTTGCAGTGACCACGGGGCACTGACCACGTCGTGTCGTATGAGCTGACCGAATACTCCAAGTTTAATCCATCCCTGGATCTCGTAGGCTTCAAAATGATCGAAACCAAAACCAAAAACAAATTCGTCGCGTTTTCATGTTGATTCAGCTCCTTTTTTCCACAGGAATTGTCATCACGGATAAAAACATGGACAGGGAAAAGAAGTCAACACATGGACTCGGCCGGTAGCCGTCGCGGCTGAGATCAATCGCTCAGCATTTATAAACTCCTCCGTTACCATACTACCAATCGCTGACGCCGCCCGCCCTTCCCCCGCGCCTGGATCTCACTGCGCCTCCTCGCCCGCCTTCGCACCCCCTCGCCGTCGCAGGTCACCGTCGACCACCCGCGCGCGGCCATGGGCACGGCCAGCGGCGACCAGCCGGCGGGCGCGTCCTCCGACAAGCTCCGCCACGTCGAGTCCATGTCGCAGCTGCCCTCCGGCGCCGGCAAGATCTCCGGGATCAACGCCCTCGTCCTCGGCGAGTCGCTCGCCGCCGAGGAGCACGACCTCATCTTCCCCAGCCCCGACTTCTCGGCGAACGCGCTCGTCTCCTCCCCGCAGCAGGTAAGGGAGCGGACGAAGTAAAAATCTCGTGCGTTTATTGATCCGTGTCATTTTGAAGCCAAAATGTTCTTGTCTTTAAACGGCTTGCTTTGGATCAAACGACTTTGCTTTAGCGGCTTAGCGCTGGGCTCTTTCCTTTTTTGGGGCGTCATGCAACTTTGCAAACAAGCCATGTAGTAGTGATCGTAACTTTTGGGGTGAAGTCCGAAAGTGACATAAATAGCACAGCTAAATTCGAGAGATTTCAGATACACATCGTGTGCTTATTTTCCTTTATTGTGATCTTGCCGCGTTTTCTTATGTGATCTTCACTATTCAGTACCGGGAGATGTACGAGAGGTCCATCAAGGACCCTGCCGGGTTCTGGTCGGAGATCGCCGAGACCTTCTACTGGAAGGAGAAGTGGAACCCGAGTGAGGTCTGCTCGGAGAACCTCGATGTCACCAAGGGGCCCGTTCAGATCAGCGTGAGTGTCGTCCAGTGCTTGTTGACTAAATTTAGCACTTGTGTAATGGAAGTGATACAGTGGTTCTGAATCATGTTATGGCTACTGGCTTGGACAGTGGTTCAAGGGAGGAAAAACCAACATTTGTTACAATGCTGTTGACTGCAACATAGAGGCTGGTAACGGGGACAAGGTTGCCATGATCTGGGAAGGTAATGAGGTCGGTCAGGACGGTAAACTCACCTACTCTGAGCTCTTGGAGAAGGTTTGCCAGGTAAAACCCAGGAAATGTGCCACCATGCATATCAGCTGTGTCCATTGACTTTGGGGTGAAGTTGCCTGAATTTAATGTGTTTATTCTACTTTACGCATTTTGGCAGCTGGCAAATTACTTGAAGAGCGTCGGTGTTGGCAAGGGTGACGCTGTGATCATCTACTTACCAATGTTGCTGGAGCTGCCCATTGCCATGCTTGCTTGTGCTCGCATTGGTGCTATTCACTCGGTATGTTACAGTGCTGTTGGATATCGTGTTCATCCTAATTCTATTTAATGACATGATACATCATGCATCCAAATTTGTTAGGTTGTGTTCGCTGGCTTCTCAGCTGATTCACTCGCCCAAAGAATTGTTGACTGCAAGCCAAAGCTTGTGCTCACATGCAATGCTGTGAAACGGGGGGTCAAGCCTATCTTTCTCAAAGATATAGTTGATGCAGCTTTGGTTGAAAGTGAGAAAAACGGAGTGTCTGTAGGTATGTGCTAGGATCTTTTTCTTTTCTATTTCCATTAACAATCTGGCTGATAGCGTATTCAAGCTACAATTCGTAATAGCCAAAACAACTCTCTTTTTTTTGCGGTATGGTTGAGTGCATGCTGGAACCACTGAATGGAATCAAATTTGTATTTACTGATGCGCACATGCATTGTGCCGACTAGGGATCTGTTTGACGTATGAAAATCAGGCGGCCATGAAGAGAAAAGACACAAAATGGCATGCAGAAAGGGATGTTTGGTGGCAGGTTTGTGTTTCTCTCCTCAAGTAGGACTCATCCTATGCTTCAAGAAAGAAAACTAAATCCTCTTGGGATGGCATCGCCATTTACCATCATTCATTGCGCAATATTATACAGGATGTGGTTTCAAAATTTACAACAAAGTGTGACGTGGAATGGGTGGATGCAGAGGATCCATTGTTTCTTCTGTACACAAGTGGCAGCACAGGAAAGCCAAAGGTACTTGTAATTAAATTTAAATTGGATCATCTAGTTATTGCTTTAGTCAAATATTAATCACTCCTATTGTACATAGGGCGTGTTGCATACTTCTGGGGGCTACATGGTGTATACTGCAACAACCTTTAAGTATGCATTTGATTACAAGCCAGAGGACATATACTGGTAACATATGACCTTTCACCTTGGGTAGCTGTATAAACTGATTAATGGATAGTGAAATTACTCATTGAAGCTTCTATTTCCTTATATGTTTCACTGTTTTGATTGCACCAGGTGCACAGCAGACTGTGGCTGGATTACCGGACATAGTTATGTAACATATGGTCCTCTCCTTAATGGTGCTACAGTTCTTGTTTTTGAGGGGGTATGTTTCTTGTCCACAGTTGTGGTTCAACTTCGTCTTCCTATCCGCCAATTTATAGCAGATCAGTCTTGTTATTGTTTGAACAATTTTTCAATATTATTGGTCGATCCTTAGTAAGCTACTCTGTCAGGTGCTTGCTTTTAGTAACTTATTCCTAAATCACTCCTATGAACTATACTTGTAGACTCCAAACTACCCTGATTCTGGCCGGTGCTGGGACATTGTGGACAAGTACAACGTGACAATATTTTATACTGCCCCGACTCTTGTTCGTTCACTCATGCGTGATGGTACAGAGGTATGACCGTATGAGTAATTGTTCATTACGCGAGCTCCTTGTTACAGCACATGACTTAGTTTCATAATATGTCGAGGGAAGTTTAGTTTCATAATATTAATTAGTTATCTGAAGAGCCATAATGTTCCGGGTGTCAAATTACCCTCACTGCTTTCAAGACTCTTATCAATCAGTTCATCTTTAAAATGATCACCATCTAACACAATGGATATTTAATTCGATCTGTTCTGTTTGCTATGTCTCAGTCTTTACAAACTATTTATTAAGACTGAATATGGATAACAGTTGAGTACTTGTGCGCTATAGTGCTTGTATGCATTGTTACTGCTACTTGATAAAATTGGGAGGGTTCTTTTTTTGCGATTAAAAATTGGGAGGGTCCTGCGATGACTCTATTACATGTTTTGAAGAATGCTAATAATTGAGTCAGCTAATATTTTTTATTCATGTATTGACTACGAATATTCCAACTCTGATTTTCTGCTATGCTTTTGAAGTATGTTACACGGTACTCTCGAAAATCTCTCCGAGTCCTGGGAAGTGTTGGTGAGCCAATTAATCCTAGTGCATGGCGGTGCGTGAATCCTTCTTTTTCAAGTATTAAAAGCTTTGCGCAACATTTATATAGAAAGTTCACATGTATTAGTTTTTATGCCATTTCAGGTGGTTCTACAATGTTGTTGGAGACTCACGATGTCCCATATCAGACACTTGGTGGCAAACTGAAACTGGTGGTTTCATGGTAATTTGTTTTTTGTTACACTTCTGAATTTTGTTGCGGATCATTAAGTAATTGCGTCAGCATGTTGAATTGAGCTGACACGCATGATTTTATTAGATCACCCCTTTGCCTGGTGCGTGGCCGCAGAAACCAGGTTCCGCAACCTTTCCATTCTTTGGTGTTCAGGTAAACACAATTTATCTGTGAAATGTGGAGATGTGATCCCACAGATTGTTAGTTCTGAACTCTTGTCTGTATGTTTTACAGCCAATCATTGTTGACGAGAAAGGGCAAGAGATTGAAGGAGAATGCAGTGGATATCTTTGCATAAAGAAATCATGGCCTGGGGCTTTCCGGACTCTATATGGAGACCATGAGAGATATGAGACAACATACTTTAAACCATTTGCTGGGTACTACTTCACTGGTGATGGTTGCAGTAGGTAAGCTACCGAAGTCTTTCTCTGAATACATATGGGAGGAATGCCACCTCTGGGCACTTGCTGGAGCTAGAGAGCTGGCATATCTGTTCGGTGATGTTGCCTAGGGTGCGTCTGTGTCTGTTTGTGTGTGTGTCTCTGTCGGTCTGTGGGGGGTGTTTGAGGGTGAGGGGTATAGTGTGCTGTATTGTGTTCCTCTCTTCTTAATGAAATGATACGCAGCTCTCCTGCGTTTGCGAAAAAAAACTAAGCTAATAGCTTTTGCATTTCAGGGACAAAGACGGTTACCACTGGTTGACGGGAAGGGTTGATGATGTTATCAATGTCAGGTAAGCTACTTATTTGGTTTCAATTTCATTTCATTACGAGCAATATTTTGAGTTTACATATGGCATTGCTAACTTTAAAGTGCTAACTCTCTTTTCATGTGAAATGTAGTGGACACCGAATTGGCACAGCAGAGGTTGAATCTGCTTTGGTTTCACATCCACAATGTGCAGAGGCTGCTGTTGTTGGTGTTGAGCATGAGGTAAGGAACAAAGAATCACTGCTATTTCCTCTCCCCTTCCCACACCCTTATTATTTTTGCTACCTTGCCATATACGATCCTTGATTAGTAAATAATCTGCTTCAGGTCAAAGGTCAAGGAATTTATGCTTTTGTTACTTTGGTGGATGGTGTTCCTTATAGTGAGGAACTACGGAAAAGTCTGATCATGACAGTGCGAAACCAGGTACTTTTGTTACTATGGGTGTCTTGGCCCAGTTGACCTGAGATATCTACATTTTGTTTTGTTTCATATCACAGTTGAGACTAATAACTAGAAAATTTCTTATTAAATTGAGACTGATATTTCATTCTAAAAAAGCTGTCACAATCCTCACATGAATCATGCAAGTAGCCAGATATGCAACCAACAATCTTAAGATGAACACTCTTCATGGTTTAGGCAAGTAGTGTGAATTCTATGTCGACTACAAATGAAAGACAAAACATGCAATTAATCTTGAACCTTTCCGAAATGCCATTCTCACACATTAATTCCTGAAGTGCTGACTTTTTCATATGCTTACACATGCTTTTGACCAAAAGGGAAAAAAATGAAAGCTCTTACATGATTTATCATGCCTTTTGTGGCAGATTGGGGCATTTGCAGCTCCCGACAAGATCCACTGGGCACCAGGACTTCCTAAAACTCGGAGTGGCAAGATCATGCGCAGAATTTTACGCAAAATTGCTTCACGGCAACTGGATGAACTTGGTGATACAAGTACCCTTGCTGACCCTGGTGTTGTTGACCAGCTAATTGCACTCAGCGATTGCTAGGCTGTAATTGAGTTGGCGTGGATGGATTTTCACCTTGTATGTCTGTTCTGTTTCTCCCTTCTGCATGAGTATTGAGTAGTAGAATAATGTGCATTTTTAGTGGCCACCTATTCTCCATCAGTTCTAGTGCTCATGAGGCTCAAGTACCAAAGTGGGGTGTGATGATATCATGGTTTACTATTCTGTCGTTCTACTTCTGTAAACTTTTTGTATCACATATAGGTCCATGAATGTATTGATTGACTCAATAAAAAACTTCAATAAATAGATCATTTTTCATGTTCTTTCTTTTCATTTGAACTGTTTATATTTTGACATTGGATTCAATAATCAGTTTCTTGATTTTTATATCAGTTCAATTTTGATGTCAAATTTTACATCTCAAGTTTGTGTAGATGTTTTGGCTGCAGGAACATGCTTAACCTTTTAGTTAGGTTGGTTAAATTGCCTTATAACAAAGGGAGTAGGACTTCTACCTTATGTTTATTGATTTCCTTTCATGAAATTGGTAATATATTTGAATTTTGATGCACCTAAGGGGGAGAACCACAAATTTCTTCAAGACGTAAAACTAAAACTCCAATTCCTGACAAGAATGATCAATTTTCCTTGAGAATTTGTCGGAATTTATGCTATATTTCATCTGAATCGTAGTGTGTTATCAAATATCATATACAGTAGTAACTCATCGTATACACAATAGCTCAATGCACCCCCTGCAAGTGGCAGCAGCCATTGCTGCAGTGCTAATTAGGCATCTCATGATTGGGTGAGTTGAGCGCCATCATGTTAGCACAGCAAAAGTGGTTGCCTACTGCTGCATCTTCTCACGGTGCAGATTTAGGCTAATCTGTAATATTTATGCCATTGTGGCTCTAACTGCTTTTACGCCAACGCATAGTGTCTTCAAGCTCCAACGCCGATGAATTTCAACTGTTTTCCAAGCAAGAAAAAAAAAAAGGTATATCAAACATGAGATTCAACCGTAGGAACCAACAAAATATGGAGCTAAGACTTTTTCTGTATCAACAAAATATGTTATCATATGCTTACAAGGTTGTTCTTGGGATCCCTCCAGTAGAAGCCACGGATGAACATAGGCAGAATGTTGCATGCCACCAGCACATATATCATCAGCGCGTGCTTCCCCATCCATTCCATGGGAACAGTAGGTTTCCTGAATCCATGCACATCCACCTGAAAAGACTGAACTAGTTAGCCTGAAAATTCAGAGATCATGGCTGGCACTAAGCGTATGTTTTCTCGGGTAAAAAATGACTGACCAGAGCGTAAATTCCAGTGAAAAGTAATCCGGCAGCGCCAGCAGTAGCCAAGGTGTAACTAAGAGTGTACAACGGTTTATTCATGCGCAGTCCTGAAAAGGATCATGAAATTGTTTGTTGATTCATATCAAGTTCTCTGGATTAGAAACGAGTGGCATTTGGTTGGTATTTGGTGGACCCTTACCAACGAAGTCCAATACGAAAGCTAGTGCTAACATGCTGAATGAAGGGGTCAACCAATTGATGATTCGTCCCCTGTGTTTCTGCATGTCAATTTAGCCCGAGGAAAAGATGAGAAATTTTTTCACGGCTCTGAAAAGAAGTGTTCAATCTAGTATCGCAATTCAGCATTTACCTCAAAGTGCACAATTACATGCCCAAACTGCAACCCAATCAAGCAAGTGACGATCGCCATAACAGAGCTGAAAATGCGAAGAAAGAACTGTCAGAGCTAACAGTCATTTGGAACAGCTTGCGTTGCAACATTTGGGAAATGCTGAAGGCTTGCTGAGGCACTGACCTGAGGAGGCCTTCAGGATCAAACGGCGCCTGACACCATGATGGAGCATCAGGTGGAAGTGGCCCGTTCTCCGGATAATTTATACTGCATTCCTGAAGGGCAGCCAAAGATATGGTGTGAATTCTGTGATAAGGGATCAGGAAAAAAAAATACTTTGGCTTGTTGCACTGCATGTCGAACCTTTGTGCGTGCATAAACTGGACGTCTGTAAAGATGATCGATCCCTAAAATTGTACGGTCCACCATTCCAACCGCATTGCAAGCTGGTTCAGTGTCCCCTCTTACTCCACATTTCACCTGATATATTCAGATGCAAGAAATGAGCATCGCTAAGTAAAACTTACTTCAGTGTTCTACGCTGAACACGTAAGAATACAAGGAAAGTAAAGTCACACTTTGCACTTACGGAGAATGACTTCACGGAACCAGGACCGGATATCTGGTACTCCCAGTCTGGAACGTACGAGCCGTACAAAAGAACCGTGTACACGGTCGAGAGGACCAGACCTACAAATCTTTGGTAGCACACAACAACAAACCATAGGTTAAAAGTTATAAGCAATCTGTTTTATTTAAATTGTTCAAACTGTAGTAGACCCTAAACAGTACAAGCAGAAGCAGAGATGGCAGTAATTTGCAAATCTATTTCGTATTTCCAAATTATGAGGACAATTCAGTGTACCCACAATTGGTAGCGGTACTTCCTAAGCAAATCAACTCCATACTCTACGTCGCCGTCTCCCTTGAGCCAAATTTCACATATAGCTGCCAGAAGATAGGCTATGGCAATCCTCTGCAGCAAATAATCCCACCATGTTTCGTTCAGATGGCTCGTGACTTTTTGTAGTTCTGAACAAGTCTATAGGTTCTAAAATAATATTGTAAGAAAATGGTTAACCTGAAGTATGCCCATCAACCGTATTTGGGTAAGATCAACACCAAAACTGAGGCTATGAACGCCATGAAAAAACCCACCTGCATAAAGGAAGAGATGAGTACTCATATGACATCAATTTCGTTCATAATTCGAAAAACAATAACACTAGTTTAGTAATTGTTACTCCTATTTAATGACCCAGAGGTTAACTATTGAAAATGGGCAGAATACCTTGAAGAACAAGACCGAGGCACAATAACTTGAGGGTACGGAGTACAGCCTTCTTAGTCGCCTCCGATTTGTCTGGAACCCGCTGCACAGAGTGGCATGGTTAACTTTCGACATGCCGACAAGTAAGCATTTAGTCAGGAAGAAAAGGGTAGATCAAAAATCATCCTTATGGATTTCAGTGTCTGTACCTTGTACGCTAATGTTAGTGAGACTCCAACAATGAAAAGGAAGAACGGCATGACGAAATCAGCTATAGTTAATCCATCCCATGGAGAGTGGTTCAGCGCTGGGAGGAAGGCTCCGGCATCATCAACGATGATCATAAGCTGCAACAAAGAAAACGATCAGACCTTGTTGTTTCAGATAACCAGAAAAAAAGAACACAATTATTTTGCAACATTTGATGAATGTTTTCTCCTATTCTTTGTCTTTTTTCCCGCTAAAACAGCATCAAGATAATTGGTTTAAACGGCCGGGCTAAAAAAGGGACCACAAGTTGCTGCGTAAGTTCGTTCTCGAGAGAAACGCTGGGAGCATCAGCCGAAGGGAACCCTGTAAGTCAATGCTTTCCAGTGCTTGAAAGAATCTGAATGCTACATAAGAAGAGAACATAATGTGTTGAGAACATATGACAATCCCATACTTTCTCATACCTAGGCTTAGATCCACGAGACATAAGAAATCGAGGACGGTAATAAGTCAAATAGACACCAATTATTGCACCAGATCCGATGCGATACGTTTAATTGTTCTTGGTCGAGCATATTCTGATTAATGATCTATTATGTTTGCAGTACATTATTCGATCCTGATATCATGCAACTTGTGGCTAATGCGTGAGTAAACATCACTGTCTCCCATTGATTCGACGCCATTAATTCCAGGCCAAGCAACACAAAGAAGCGATGCCGATGGTAACAGCCAACGTGAACTTGTCGAGTTAGGATGGCATCAGATTGGCAAACCGGCTGCATCCAGTCTAGCTCACGGCAGCAGATGGGAACAGCGGAGGCACTCAGGCACATATTCTGCTTACGTTGTATGGACTAGCTAAGGACGCCAGAGCCGGTCTTGGATTCCGGTCCTAGGGCTTTGGCCAATGGAAGAACAGTGCAGAGGTTCTTCAGTTGCGCCCAAAAGAAGTGAGTTTCGTATGATGATGCCTTTTTTTTTGGAGCATAACCACATAGGAACTGTAAGAATTCCTTCAAATTTTTTATGGAGTAGAAAGAATTCAATCAAGTTGTGGTTTATCTGAGCAAATCAAATTAATTAAAGGTTGGAGTATGCGACAGGTACTTAGGATGCAGTTATCTAAACCAGTGACTCAGAAAGCAAAGTGATGGATGGAAGGGACCTACACTACTCCCTCCTCTTGCTCGATCTGGAGGGGAAGCCGCGTCGGTGACTCGACGCCCTACCTGCCGTCAAGCCAATTACTCTAAGCCATACTACTCCCTTTCCTTTTGACTTTAAGTTTGATCATTAAAAAATTTATAAAAATATAATTTATTTTATTATAAATTGTTTTATCATTAAAAATACTATAATCATGATTTATTTATGTTTATATTTGAAAAAAAATGAACATAACGAGTGATCAGCTTTTGAAAATAAAAAAAATGATTTTTTTTATGAGATGGATGTTGCAAGTCGCAGTGTACTGATCCCGACCTTGCCGTACGCGTTGCACGACCCTTGGCCATTGAAGCCTCGGTCCTCACGAATCAACCTTGGCGAGGACAGATCGCAGGTGCGATGTTGCCTTCCGTGCACACCTGCATCACCACGTTCTCCCTTTGATCTCTGGACCTCTGCCCCTCCCAAGTTAGCGCGTGAAATCAACTTGATCGTGACGGGGGAAACCAGTGCAGGACACACCGCACCAGAGGCTCCCGGGTCATCTCGGGGAGCAGAGTACAGTACTCCTCTGCTCCGAGATCCAGCCACATGGACATCTGTAAATATGGAGCATACATGTCCCTTATGCGTCAATGGCTATCGATTCCTTGCATCTGCCTTATCTTTCTTCGGACGGACTTCGACGTCTTCGCTGCCTGTCCAATTTAACGCACCTGGTCCAGCAGAATTCATATCGCATCACAATTCTCAACAGATTCCCCAAGATGTTGCTGTCAGTTTCGCTGCTTTCTTGAGATCGTGGGTGATAGTACACTGGTGATCTCGAGATCTAAAGAAAAAGATCGTTTAATACCGTACCAGATGGACAAGTCCTAATACTTACCTTCTCCGTCTCAAAATAATTAACGCTTTTAATTTTTTAAAATTGACTATTCGTTTTATTTAAATTTTTTTTAAAAATACAAAAATGAACAAGTCAAGATTAAATTACTTTTAATAATAAATCGATTCACAATAAAATAAATATTTTTTAAAAAACTTTTTTAATAAGACGAATAGAGTTTGAACATTTATTTTTAAAACAGAGAGAGTAATTTTTTTTTAGGTGCACCTTCAGATAAAATTAACAAAGAGTCGGTGGAGATCCTGACTGCGTGTGAAAGTGGGTGCTCGCTCCATTAGGTGAAATGCCAAGAGGGTGATGACCTTGAGATGCAGAGATAAGACTACGGGTGGGAGAGCCTTTGTTACCTAAAAAATCAGGGGATATTTCATGCTAGGATTCTAAACATGAGAGATTTGTTGAGCATTTGTTCGTGTCAAACTGCAGTTAGTGTTGGGAATGACCTCACGGTCTCGGTGCTTGACACGGCGCTAAAGAATGAAAAGATGCAATAAGTGAGGCCAAAGCTGAAAAAGAATCTTAAATCACAAAAAAAAAGAGCTGAAAAAGAATCTAAGGACTCAAAGCAAACACGCCCATAGTGCGACGTTCTTTGGCTGCACGCCACAAACTCACAAAGTTACAAGCCCCTGGCTTTATTATCTGATGACAGATGATGGTGACGACGAAAAAGGTCCGGAAATTGTTTTCGTTATCTCGAAAACCTCGATCAGCTGCGATAAAAGAAGGGTAGACAGATCTTGCAATGACGAGATTCTTACGCAACCCTTGACTTGTGCTAAACAGAAACCATGGAGGCACGCGTCCGCGGCACGCAGTAGCCCCAAAGCTAGGCGTCCCTTGCCGCGCTTGCAGGCCAAGCGAGGCTCTGAGTCTCTGACCAAACCAAACCCAAGCAAAATAGACAACGCGGCGCGGGGCCGCGGAGTGACAGATGGAAGTATGGAACCCGTTCATTCCTGACGAGCCGATGCCGGCGGGGTCACTCACCAGTCGCCACCGACGTCGGCACCGGCGCATCTTGCAATCCGTCGTGATTCGTGAAGCTTTTCGGCCGTGGATTTCTCAATAAACCGTATGGGTTGGCACATTGTCACGCCCCAACCGGGAGTTGTGTGGATACGTGAACAGAACCTATGTGTAAAGCAACTAGCAATACGCGATCTCTCATGGGTGCTGCATGACTAAACTCCAACTCACATGTAGATGTCGCAGTGACCATCAGTTGAGGCTTACGTGCTGTGTGCGTGTAGGACCTGAACGAGCAGCGCCCTGAACGAGCTGCTGCAGAATACTAGCATAGACATGAACTACCAAATTCTACCAGCATCTTTGGTCATGTGACCCTGATACTATTATCTAAAAAGAATACGATATCCTGATGTATTATTAAGGTCGTCTCGCCATGTTAACAGGCACCAGCCCATATTATTTTTTATATTATAAGGTTATATAAAATATAACATAATTGGGAAGGAGTATCATGGCTACTACAACGACAAAATATCTGCCCGTACGTACAGCGCCTGATGCCGGCAAGTGGCGAGTGTAACAGGGTTCATGTGACCATGGTCCATGGCGGTGTTTAGTTTAAGCAGCTCTTCATCTCATCCGCGCTTTCTGCCCTCTGCTTTTTTGTGCGGTTTGTCCGATTGACCGGGACTCCGATTCCTCTGTTCATGTATCTTTGTTTAAAGGCGCCTTTGAGGCGAGCACTAGCGATCAACTTGACTAGGAGTAATCCAGATGATCGATCAAAGCTCTCATGACTTGCGAGGGGAGAAAAGATAGGACGCGACGGACGGACATGCGCGGCAGGCACGATCAGCTAGATGTACGCAGCAGCAAAGCTAATGAAGAACAGGGGAGCTAACTGAATAATTGGGGCACGCGACACTGCGACAGCCGGGCAGCTCACGCATCATTGAGAGCAGGAGCCATGATGGATGATGGCGCGCGGTCGGTCGATGCCTCGACGGACGGGTGAAAGGGAAAGCGCAGCGGCAAAGGCTAACGATGCTAGCAGTAATCACGAGACGAAAAGAGTTGCAAGCAGATCTGTGGTGAGTATGCGCGCACGTACCAGCACGGTGATCCCGCGGAAGACGTCGAGGGAGACTAGCCGCTGCCGCGCGGCTGGCGTTGCCGGCGCCGGGGCCGGCGCAGTGGTGACAGCGCCCTTGGCGACGCCGGACTCGAGGTCGGGGTCCCCGGCGACCGCGGGGTCGTCGCTCTTGACGAGCTCGTACCCGCCCATGGCGCCCGCCGTCGTCCTCCTCTGCCGGCAGCACCACGCCCTTTTTCCTGCATTATCCCCAGCCACCACCGCCGTCATCATCGTCGTCGTCACCGATCGTCGCGGAGAGAAACAGAGACGGAGGAAGAGAAACGAACTCTCTCTCTCCTCGCCCTGGCTGCCAACCTTTGCCTTGGCTTACCTAGTCACCTCAGATCGAACGAACACTCCGGCACTTGCCGCCCTCGGCTTTCCCGTTCCGGACTCCGGCTCCCGCTCCGCTTCAAACGCAACTGATCCCTCGCGGTATCCGCGCTGTGTTCGTTGCTGGTTGGCTGGGAGTCTAGTTGGATCGGGAGGCCTTTCGCCTGCTCCCAAATCTGCCCTGCCCGTCCAGGAGTCGCTGGGTCTCGCATATATAGCGCCGCGACCGCTCACTCACTCCCCTGCCTCCGTTTCCTTCTTCTTGGACCCGGCCTCCGATTCTTTTTGGTACTGTGGCAAACAGGTCGCGGCGCGGTGCCGGCCGTTGGATTTTGACGGGTGTTGCCTTCAATAACTTTGGGTGAAAAGGAGAACGAGCCGTAGCTCGATCGGCAAGCCGTGCGGCTGGCACGCTGCCAGATTCGACACTGGTGTTTTTCAACGAGTTTATTCTCTTTAATAAATTCACAGTTCTGAAGACTTAAAAAAAAAAACTTTGGGTGAAACGCGGAGCTCCCAGGAGACGACACTTGGGCTCGGCGGGACTCGGGAGTGGGAGGTACTCCTATCCGGTAAGCGGGTGAGGTGGATCCGATGCTCCATAGTGACTCGAGTCAGGGATGCCTTCCTTTCGGCTCAAGGGAGGGGGGGCACCTAGCGCCCGTCGGCGTCGCCGCCGTGATGCTGGAAGTGTGGCTCAAATGCGTGACAGACGGACGCTACATGTTTTCCTTGTTCACCCCGTCACGAGAGAGTGCCGGTGTCGAAATGCAATTCTGGTCGTCGCTTTCAATGGTAACGTGGGCCTGTAATTGAACTCGGAAAGTATTGAGCTCTGACCCGTTGCACGCCTCCTAACAGATCAATATGCCAAAATGGTTTGGTTGGTTTCGGCTGGGGCCAACGTGGCATTGTGTTCAGTTATAGATGGCTTTCCTCGCGATGAAAAGCCTCTAACGAAAGTATTAGCCAGCGCTCTAGGCTTATCAAGTGGGCCATTTTTCATTTCACCGAGATGTGAACCTTATTATACCTCCTGGGACTGGCCCACTCCGAGTTGCTGGGCTCTGCAGTGATAAATGGCCAGCCTAAGCCCTTGTTTGCTCCGGATTGTACATTGTGGACTGTAGTTCATAATCCGGATTTGTTTTTTCTGGAAAATTGGAATCTAGATTCAGATAATGTTAAAATCACTATCAAAACATTTCAAAATATAAGGCAACCAAATGGCATCGACTTTTACACTATAGCTTTCACACGATCTTGCTTGCAGATTATATAATCTAAAATCTATATTGCACTAATATGGGAGCAAATAAATAGGGTCTGATTGAGTTACACTGCCCATCTATGAATGTTATTGGGACAATTGTGTTTTAGCCATCATTTCAAGCTCTAATTGTGAAGTAGCCATCATTTTTCAAATTTTGCGTTTTAGCCATCAATTTTTTCAATGGAGTCTGCGGTTAGCCATAGTTTTCTAACGGCATCTGGTTGAACCTGTTAAGGTAAATAAAAAAAAAGAATTGGAAAACATAGAAAGGCCAAACTACCCTTATAGCCTCTCAAAATGATTAACTTTTTCGTTTTGTCCAGACCGAACTCCCAGCCGCGACATTGAACCCTAACCCTACACACAGGGGCG
>BCLG01002626.1:0-33727 GCA_001602295.1 Zoysia matrella
GCAGGCTTTGAATGCAAGCTCAAGAGCTGCTCTTATGATGAAATTGGACCGGAGTGGCACTGCAACTAGGTATTACACAACCTTCTATCCTGATCGATTTGTCTTGATTCATTCTTTTGTTTTATTTCCAAATTTCTTTATGCACTATTTAAAGTCAGTTTTTTTAAATCTTGTTTTGCAAATTGGCCTACAAAAGAAAATCCATCCCTCTAGGTATATGTCCAATGATGTTGTACCTTCTGTCTACAAGATTTATGAAATGAGGCTTCAATTGCTAACATTTATGAAATGAGGCTTCAATTGCTATGAAGTACGCATCGTATTTTGTTAAGCATTGTTTTGTTGCAAAGCCTAAATAACTAATACATAAATATTATTAGCATTTGATTGGCTTGTTAATTTTTAGTATCATCCATGGAGTCAGATAATTTTACATGTTCTTCACCATCCCGTTTTATTGTTATCTGCAGCTTAACTGGTGGTATTGGTGCCACTGGTCTGAACACCTCCATGGCTGTGCCAGCTGCATCAGTTATCGGGGGTGCTCCTGCAGCTTCCCCTTTTCCACAACCTACAATTCCTGCTGTTGGACCAGTTTCTGGGGCATCTGTGCTTCCCGTTATCACTCAGTCTTCAGGGATGCCTACTGAATTCCTGTTGCTTAAGAATATGTTTGACCCAACAGTGGAGGTATTATTTCTTTGCAGTTTTTATCTTGTTAATTTGTTTTGCAGATGATAACTTTTTCTCAGGTTCATTCAGAGTTTATTATTGCCATTTAATGTTGCTATCATTACTATTTAAAAATGCATTATATTTGTATTTGCAATCCGACTAATGGGAGAATGCCATCTTTGTGCAGACGGATCCTGATTTTGACTTGGATATTAAAGAGGATGTCCAAGATGAATGTTCTAAATTTGGTTTAGTGAAGCATATTTTTGTTGATAAGTAAGTCAGCTTTCTCATTTTTTTGTGTTGCGTTTGACCATCTGTAGTACAATACAATTGCCACAATGCCACTAGCTTATATTCTGGTATACATTTGTTTACATTGAAACCTAAAAAATGGTTTACTGTTACCCCTTGTTTTGGAGCAGAAATACTGCTGGTTTTGTGTATCTGCAATTCGACAGTGTGGCAGCCGCATCACAGGCACAACAAGCACTTCATGGAAGATGGTTCGCCGGAAAGATGATTACTGCAACCTTTATGGTAATGGCAGAGCCTAGAATTTGTTATTATGAACCATATTTTTTTTAATGCAACTTAAACTAACTGAGAATCTTTTATTAGAAATTGAAACATTGCCTTTCTTTCATTATTTGCAGTCCCCTCAGGAGTACAAAACAAAGTTCCCGAACTTGTGAACAATTAATGTGGTGAAGAGTTGGCCAAAGTCCACTCAGTTCCATGTTGTAGTGTGTTGCGTTTGGATAATTTGTCTTCAGTTATTGTACGGCGTGATAGTTGCAGATTTGGGCTAGTCCTAGTCCTGTAACTCCCGTTACTATGTGTATCGTCGATTACTTATTTTTATGGCAATTTTCCATTTTACTTCTGAGGTCTTAAACCGAACCAACAATCTGAGCATCCAAGGTTTGATTTGTTTCCTTCTGAGATGAAGTCTTGATCATACAGTATCTTCCAAGCAGCTGTTGTAACGATCAGGTTTTCATAGCTTATGATAAAATCTGATCTCACGTGATTTCGTCAATCTCAGAAGATTGAGAAGCACGTTTATCGCAAGTGAGTGATCAAGAAACTATAACACTAACATAATTTGTTTACTCATCTATAAGAATATTTTAAAGTGAAATAAAACTATCGAGAAATAAAAAATTAAAACAGCAGCGGGAACAACAAACAAGAGCAAGCACCAAATAAAACTTTTACTTCACAGGTAATTTTAATGTAGAAGCGAACCTCAAGAAGCGAAGCAGATGAGAATAATCTTCTAGCTAACTTTTAAAAAAGACGTGAAAAGCTGTGAGTACGTAAATACTTAGCAAATTGCGCACTATCTAGCAACAATATATGTATGTAAAGTATAGTTTTAAGTATGAAAGCTGGCAATGCAGGAATATTTTTTTAAACAGTCCAATTTTATTATCTTGCTCTGCAGAGATCTCTGTTATCTCGAATGAGGGTTTATTTTAAATGACAGTGTAATCTCCACAACCGACCAGTGCTTAAAAGGTCGAAGTCCAAAACATTTTAAAACAGAGGTAGAGAGAAGAAAATAAAACTCTTCAACGAGGAGCACAACTCAGGGGGTGTTCTTCTAAAAGGACGTGGCAATGCGCATTGTAACTCTTCAGAGTTTATACATCTAGTCCCACGAGAAGTGCCGTCGAAAACCCCCGTCGTGGTCCCAACAGACATATAAGACCTATCCACAAGCGTTAATTGATGTTACCCATCCTCCAGGATAAGAATCCCAGTCGCATACGATGCCGGGTTCTAGAGCTGTGAGGAGCCTACCACTGATCAGATGGGGTATCTCGATCTCATGTAAGGAGTTGTAACTTCACCACACTAACACATCATCGTCGACCCACGGATAAACAACCAGTCTCAGCAAGCTTTAAGATCAAACCTCTGCTCATATAGGGTAACATGATGTGCATAAAAATCGACTGAGAGTATAAAGCTCGAAGGACTCGGTCCTTAATTACCGAAGCGAGCTCTCTTTCCAACCTTAACTCCAATAACCAACAAGCTCCTAGAAGGCCCAAAGCCGAGACCTCCAGTGTACCCGCAATAGGTATGCCCACAGGGACTTTTCAAAAGTCTCTCAACACCTCAAACTCCTGCCTGCCCCCGCTAAATAATTTATATAGAGTTATTAGCAAAACTCACACATTTGAATCACAGTTCAAAAGCATTTAACACAAATTTCATGTTATAGTGATAAGGTATGAAGTATAGTAAACAAGTGTAACTAAACAGAGATAAGCATAAAAGTAAAGTAATGGTATTAAAGCAATCCTAGAGCTCATAATATGTAAAACGATAAATAGGCAAGGCTTGAAAATGTTGCTAGCATATTTTAAAACAGCTGACATGCAAATTATGGTTTCAAACAAAACATACAATTTAAAAACTAGAATTGAAGTTTGTTCGAGGAGCGCGGCTTGCCTTGCGAGTCAAGATCCCATCCAAGATCTAGGTCCTCGTGCAGGTCTTCAAAAACTCATCAATAACTCCAGCTGGACACACGACACGAAAAGCGAGTGAGAAGCTAAAAAGGACAACTCAACAATTATTAGAAAGGACTCTACGAACAGATATACGGATCAGACAAGAACTGACTCCAAGACACGGTCTCCCGATCGTGTCTCGGAGGAAAGACACGAACTGGGCCGAACGCGTGAGATTCGGGGTCCGGACATGGTAGACGGCACGTGTCCAGGGCTCCGGTCACATGTTGACCCGAATAGGAAAGAACTGAGGCTCGGACACAGTCACAGCCACGTGACCACAATCTAGGTCATAGCCAGATCGTGGATGCGTGTGCAAGGACTTGGACATGGTGCCTGCCATGTGACCCACAGGATTGTCACTGGCTGCACAACTAAAGAACGAACTGTGGCTTGGATACGATCACGGCTACGTGACCCAAAGCTAAGTCACAGCCGGACCTCGCGCGCATGTCCGAAGGCTTGGACACGGCCCGGTTGCGGGACTCGCAGCATGGTCACAGCTCACCTGACAGCCCATGAAGCAGACCTTAGACACGGAAGAACCTGTGTGACTACGACTTAAAACTAGGGCGATTGCTGCAGCACCAACCAAACACCCACAGATCTACTGACGACGACAAAACTGGGGTCGAGACATAGCCGAACTGGCGTGTCCCTACCCCAAAATTGAATCGGATTCCACAGGTCAACAGATCGGTCCACAAGAGACGATCTGGAGCTTGGACATAGCCGATTTAGCGTGTCTTTGCCCTAAAACCGAACTAGACCACACGAGCTACGGATTGGCCTAACAAACGGGAAAGGAGAACAAAGGAACAGAAGTGCTCACCAAAACTTGAGCCAAGGTTGAAGCAAAGTTGCAGAGATGAAGACCGAAGGTGAAGACGGCATTGGAACTCGGGATGACTGAACAACCGCGAACTTGGGTTCGATCACAACCAACTCCATGTGATCTTGGCCTAAAGGGAACGATCTCTGCACACAACGGTAAACTTAGAATTTAGCATCATTTCGCAGCCACGACATACAAAATTTGCTGAATGACTGGAAAGGTGCAAGAACAAGAGAACAGAGCTTACCATGGCTTGGTCCAACAAAGAGCCGACAGCGTCAATGGCACGGTAAACTCTCCGACGAGACGATCGGTGAGTTGACCCTAGGAACGACGACGTGGACAGTTGAACCTGCACTCGAAGTGGTAGCTCGATGCGAAACCGACTAAGGAAAGAGATGGACAAGTTAGCGCTCAAAGATTGAAATGAAACAAAAACTTAACAAAGAGACAGAGATGCTCACTGAGACTTGAGTAAGAGCCGAAGGGAGCTGCAGGAACACGAGCCGAGATGAAGATGGCGTAGCTCAGACCCTGGGCGCCCAAACACGAAGAAGGGCGGTGATCTACCGATCTGAATACAAACACCAACCATGGCTTATTCCTAAGGCAGTAGACCAACAGGATACGGAAAATGAAGACGAAACACGGTCTCACCAAGGAAACGATAGCGGTGTGACAAGGATGACGGTGGCAGCTCCACCTCGATGATTTCACCACCTGCCTCCGACGACAGCCTTCGGCTATGCGATGGCTTGGCAACCGAGACGTGTTCACGCTCCGACGATTTGGTCCTTCTGGCACAAGATAGAGATCAAGATTCAACCAACAGTAACAACGACCAAGGGAAGCGACAGGAATAAAGAAAGCTCACCGAAATGATTGCGCAACTGAAGAAGATGAAGGCAGATCGGACGGCACCAATTGGATCCGTGATGACTGAAGAGCTCGCAGCCCTGCTGCCTCGAAGCTTTGGCATCACAGACGTAATCACGAACTGCCCCACAAGCACGTCAACAAGGAATGGCCAACAAACACAATGAGACAACAACGAGCCTGGGAACAACATACAAGAGATAAACATAAAATGGCGACGTGCTAGGTTCACCCACCAAAAGGGCTCGGCCAACACGAGGAACCCGACGATGGCAGTTGCAGAACTCTGATCTTCCTTCACCTAAACGAAACTGGACGAGATCAGCACCACAAGAAATGACGCACAGAAAGAAAGAGAGCTCACCGAGGACCTGAAACGACGACATCGGGATGGAGCGGCTCGGGCGACGTGGACAAGCAAAGCGGACGAGACGACAAGGACGACGACGGGATCGGTGCTGCAGGAACAAATCAAAGACAATGCGAAGATGAAGCTGGACGGTCGTCGCTGGACGATGCGGAGCTCGAGGGGCGACCACCGAGACGCAGGCGAATGGGGTCGACGGAGTGGCGCAGGCCGGGCACGGCCGGGAACAAGCGGCCACGCATGAGATGGCGAGCAGGACGAGGACAACTCGAATGAGGCGATTTTACGACGGGGCTCGACAAGGCGAGGCGCGGACGAACGTGACCTTAACGATGATGAACAGAGATGACGCGGGCACGGACAAAGGACAACGAGGCAGCGCGCATCGGGTGGCTCAGGATCGACGGCGACGCCACACAATGACGAGCTAGACGAGCGACCTGAGGTCGACGTGATGACGGGCAGCACGGGGTCGACGGCTGCACGTGGACAGGCGACGACGAGGAGGCGCCAACGCGCGGAGTAGGGACGACGCGAGGCACAGGCCGGGACAGAGGCGTCCAGGGCCGAGAACGGCGCGACGACGGGCAGGGTCTATGCGCGGACCTAGTGAGGACGAGGCCGGCAACAGGGCGATGCAGGACCAGGCGAGTCGAGGTTGAGGAGGGATCGGCGCGCATTGGGGATGGCGTGCACGATGATGGGGCGGCGCTAAGGGTCTCGACGCAGCAGAGGAACGGCACGGTCGATGACGGGAGCGGAGACAGCACGGTCGACGGAGGCGCGGCCTAGATTCGACGGTGCGGTGGCGCGGTGCAGAGGACGAGCAGGTCAGGTGCGCGTGCAGATGGTGGCCAAGGGTGTGCGGGTGCACGCGCAGGGACGAGCGAGGGCAGGGGCAGCGCGGGCTGGGGCTGGATGGCGCGCGAGGCGACCGGGCTGCGGCCTGGGGGCGTGCGGGGCTGGAGCAGGGACGAGCTAAGGGTCTCGACGCAGCAGAGGAACAGGGAGGCGGCTAGGGTTCTGGGGGTCTTTGAGGGGCTTCGGTGGTAGGTGGGCGAGGAGCTCAACCGTCTGATCAAAAGAGGATATCAAAGGCTGAGATCACCGGAAGGTTGGCCGGCCGGATGGGCCAAAGGAGAGACGGGAATCCGGCCCAAATCAAAATAACAGGCTGTTACAGCTGCAGTGTAGATTCTGGTTCTCTTTAGGTCTTGTAAGCCGAACCAAACTAGACCCACGTGGACTGGTTCTGTGCAGCCTCTTTGTGTTCGGTGGGGGCCTACATGTGCATGTGCTTAACAAGGCTCGTAGGGCTGAAAACCATATGGAAATTTCCCATCTCTATCGCGTTTTGTTTGCTGTTTCTTCTACCATTTTTGAATAAGTGGAGAAAAATAAAAACGGTATGGCTTTTTTTATGACCGTTTTAACGAAAATCCCGTTTCTAGTGGAATTTTTCCATTTTTACTGTTTTCACCAAATATGGAAATGAGATCTCCTTTGAACAAGTTTTATAAAAAATAAAAATTGAAAGTTATGAACCTAACAACATCTTATTGGCCTATGTTGTTGAGTTGTATGTTGTGAATTTAATTGCAACTTGTATTTTATATATTGTAAGACTTGGATCATATAGTAAATGTTTGATATTTATTTTATTTATATTTTTGAAATCTTTTTCGGTTACCGACTATTTTGTTTTGTTTCCGAACTCCGTATTTATCTGTTCATTTCCATTTCCAGCTTTTCCTTTTCCGTCCGGTGTTGCAAATATGAAAGTGAAAATGGTTGAGGTGTTTTTTCAACCGTTTCTGTCTGTTTTCAGCCTTAGAGGCTCATTTAAAAGTTCAGAGTAGGTTATTACGAGGTTGTAGCCCTAGTGACGTGTGCTTCATAAGAAAATACAATTCATTTTTTTAAAAAATAATATAAATATACTTTCTCGTTTTAAATATTAACACCGTTGACTTCAAATATCAATTTTGACTATTAATTTTATTCAAAAAATTATGATCAGTGTAATATATTATTACAAGTTACTTTATTGTTAGTAGTATTTGAACAAATAGCTAATAGTTGTACACATTTGAATTTTTTTAATAAGACAGAATGATCAAAGTTGATATTAGAAGTCAACAAATAAATTTGAGCTGAAATAATTTGCAACGGCTTCTTTGGTTCAACTAATACAAATAGAGTAATCCCTCCGTCCCGATTTATAGGTCCTTTTGGAGTTGGGCACGGGAATTAACAGAGGTGGAAAAAGTAAGATGTCCTGAAAACAAGAGAGAGAGATAGGAAAGTATTGGGAAGAGAGAAAGTGCATCGGAAAGCGAGAATGACTTGTATTTTGAGAAAACTGAAGAGCTCCGGAGTAACTTATAATTTAGGACGGAGAGAGTATATAATATAACATTTACTTATAGAAAACTTTCTAATGCATAAATTTTGTAAAACTACACAACGATGATAAATTATTACAAAACATTGGATGTAAGACATAGTTTCACAAAACTATAAATTTTAGGTTGAATTTATCACGGAACTACCGATTTAAGTGTTCTTCATACACTTCTTGTGGGTCCCACTGGTTCATGAGCAATATCATTAAATTGTGTATTGTGCTGAATTAGTTAAAAAGTTTGTAGTTTTATGAAATTATAGATTTTAATCTATAGTTTTGTGATAGCTTTGTCATATTATGTGTAATTTTGTGAAATTTATTTTTTTTTTACATAGGAGAAGATATTGAGACTCCTGCCTCTGCCCCTGGAGAGCTTCAGATGAATTAGGTGGGTGTTATCTTCTGCGCACACGAGCCTAATGTGCTACCTCCATCTTTTTTTTTAACTTTGACTATTAATAATAAAAAATTAATGATGTTTTACTATTTATAAATCATGTTGCTAAATTCTTTATGAAACATACTTTCCTGATATGTAACTCTTTATATTAGAAATTATTTAAATTTCTAAATATTTTTAGTTAAAGTTGATAGAATTTGACTTTACCAAACTCAAAAGTGCATATATTTGGGTACAATAGAGTAGAAGTTTAGTTTTATAAACTACAGAGGGCTAAAGTTTCACTCCAGTAGCATTGTGAGGTTTACATTAAAATTGTATTCCAGTCAATTTTTAAATTGTTGCCGTTAATATGGGAATATCCGCAGGGCCGGCGCTACTAAATTTTCCGCGCACAAAAGATGGGAGATGTCAGGGTCATATACCCCAGGAAACTACGGCCCCGTGTTGCTCGACGGCCCAGCTGTGACGTCCCATATTTTTCTCCGAGTCAAGGAAATTCAAATTTGATTTGAATTTAAAAATTTTCAAAGAAAGCAAGCTCAAGAAAATTCAAAGTAATATCTAAAGCAAATTCTTATTTAAAAATGATCACAAGGATTAGAAGGTATAAAAAGAATTTTGCGAAGATTTAAATCCAAGATTCAAGTCCCCAATTTATTTAATACCTCTAAAATTAGTCATCTGCCTTTCGAATTTTCTAGATTTAAATCCCTTCCGAATTTGAAGATGCTTCCAAAAGGAAAGTTGTTCATCATAAACATTTCTTCGACCTTACAAATGTTCAAATTCATCGGAGCTCGGAAAGTTAGTCGTTTGTGGGAAAAACAGAAAGCTGCTGGAGAATTTCGGGAAAAAAGAAAATAGAAGCTTCTTCGGGTCCCGCGTGTCAGCTGCTCCTTCTTCCTCCTCCAGCCGCATTCGGACAGCGCACAAGAGCCACACTCATGCACGAGACGCGTCGCCCGGGGTCGCCACGCACCCCCACCTAGCTGTCCTCCTCATCTTAAGCCTCTCCCTCCCGGCGCGCTCTCTCTCTCGTGCTCTCATTTTCTCTCTCTCTCTCTCTCTCCCGCTTGAGCGCGACTGGAGCACCCTTGCCGTGGAGCACCCAAACCCAAGCGAGCCCGGTCCTCCTTCCTCGGCCAGAAGGAGCGCCACCCCATCCGCAAGCTTCAACCCCTTTCCTCTCCTCCATTTGCGCACCGAGTTCCTCGGATTCTAAGTTTTTCCCAATTTTTGAGCTACGAGACAGCCGGCCATTCATCGTTTAATCCGGCGTGCTCCAGGTGGTTTCCTCTCGATTCCTCTCGGCGTCGACCTTCCTATAGCCTGGCACACCCCTAGAGTTCAAGTTTGAAGTGAATCATGGAGTTTTCGAGCAGGTATTTTTGGCTCCCGCTGCTACCACTTTTTGAATTGAGAGATCTCAAGGTGACGAGCTACCCCCGGCCACCTCCTTCGACTACAACTTCCGCGCCGCTCCTCTACACGCGGTCGCAAAGCTCTACGTATTTCTTTTGTGATTTTTCGTTGACGGGAGCCACCGCACGTCGCCGCCGAACCTCTTTTCGAGCCGCTCGCCGACGTCGAGCTTTTCCGGTGAGGTCCGGCCCTCGGCGACCCATCCACTGGACTCCCCACGACGCCGCGATCGTTTGGCGCCCTTTTTCTAGCCACGCCGCCACCGGCCGGCCCTCGCCAGCGAGCCGGCCACCCGCTCCGGCGAGCTCCCATGGCCGGGGAGCCACGGGCTGGGTGCGCCAACCCTGTGGCCACAAGTGTCGGTTCATCCAGAAGCCGCCACGTGGCTTGTGGGCCCGGGCTTTTTTATCCATTTCAGAATTCCTTTATTATTTGCGCAGAAATTCAATAAAACTTGTAAAATTCACAGAAAATTCATACTAGCTCGAAAAAATTATGAAACCAACTTTGTTAGACTTCTAAATTCATAAACTATTTATTGAAACTAATAAACATCAGTAATTAATTGTTTTAATAATGAATAATTACAAAAATTTACTAGTGCATATTTAATTTTTAATTAATTATGCGTGCATTGTTAATTATTAAAATTTTTCTTAATTTTCACTTAGGTTATTCCAGAATAGTATTAAAAATGTTTTAGGCTAATTTTTCATTAGTAATTATTTAAAATTAATTTATCTCTATTTCTAATAATTAATTCATAGTAATTAGAATAACTGCTGATAATTAGCCAAATTTGGTCATAAATTAGGTATACTAATCTTGAATTGCTAAAATTGCTTAGAGTCCAGTAGCATTGCTAGATGTTGTTAAATTAATTTCTCTTCATCATTTTATTTGGATAAGCCTTAGTAATTAATTAAAACATTATACTAGAGTTAATTAAATTTCTTAAGGTGATTATATTAGAGCTTAAACTCTATTGATATTGTGACCCTCTAAGTTAATTAAATTATTTACCTTGCTATTTTAAAGTAAGTAACTAACTTAATTTAGTACCATTCCACCTACTAACCGAAAGTGCTAAATTATCAACCGCTACAACCTTTCACATTAATTCAAATAAGTAATTATTGCATTCATCCATCTGCATTTTACCATGGCATTGCATGGCATGCATATTCATAGTGGCGTTGTTTCATTGTTTAGTCAACAACGTGCTTGAGAGTGACGTGGGTGCTGAAGTGGGTGAAGCACCTGAGGTAGATCCTGCAGAATATACTTCAACAACGCAAGGCAAGCGTCATGCATTTTGATCTTTATTTTATATAAATTATAAAATGAATTAGTGTATCGTTGTTGCATTGTCAGGCAATAGGATAAGTTGGTTATGTTAGTTTATGTTGTACCCACTCCTTGATATGTTTATAGACATGGGTAGGTTGTTATTTTGTCTGCGGTGAGTCTTGCTTAGCCACGCTTAGATCGGTAGAAGTCGAATCGGTGAAAGGTCACACCTTTTCGCAAGTATAGGATCTTTATTTTATTTGATGCTCGTATGGTTTGTTTAAACCTAAGGATGATAAAATTGAGACCGAGCAGCGAAGGATAGGTTGACAGCAGGAAAAGAGTCCTGTGTACTGTAGCCCTGTCTGTGTCGGTTAAGGACCGGTCATTATTAATATTGGCCTAAGCACCTTTCCGTTCATACCACATGTCAAATATAATGGTAAGATAAGCCGAATATCTCATTTGCATATCGGCGTTTGGGCGATGACGGCATGCCTTGAATGGCACGCACGAGTGACCGCTGGGTTCCCACGAGACACGGGACTGGTTCTCCCTGACATGTCGATTGTCCAACCGTTCTGGCATGGATGAGAGAAAGATTAACATGAGTACCCCTTTATGTGGCTCTGGCCGGTCGCATGAGTTGCATGGTCCTCAAGTCATGTAGGTATAGTTAGGCTCCCATGCAGGGTGTATAATCAGCTCGAATCGCCGCGGTCTCGGTTATGATCACCCTTGGTGTCTATCATTGTTCATCGTAGTAACAACTTTACTTAAAACTCTTGATGGTATAACGATGGTCTATCTTAGAGGAGATGTATTATTGACACATCTCTTGTTACTATTTTGCATAGGATTGAAGTGGTTGGGAGTTGTAAGTAGTTGCCCACGAGTCTTTACATTATGCTTACGCTTTTAAATTATTAAATATCTATTGCTTTTTCGCAAATGAGTACCACTGCATTATTATCCTTGCTAATGCCATATTCATTATCTTTGGAGTCGAGGTGTATATCCCACGAGTAAGTTTTGTTGAGTACCTTCGTACTCACGTTTACAATGTTGAAGTTTTGCAGGTGAGGATGAGATGGGTTTTGGCTATTTCTTCCCTGTCGATGCCGGCGAAGAGAATGAGTTGTCCTTGTTTGTCCTTTGAGTGACGGTGGTGTTCGTAGACTGAGCACACTGTCTTTTGATTTGTTTTAAAAATGTTTTTCGCTGCGTAGTACTCATTGTCGTGTTTAGAATCTAAATAAAAACTTAGTACCTTGTTTAATTATGTTATAGGAAGTTTGAGAGCTAAAACTACAACCCTGCTGCTCTCATTCTTGTTCTAGTTATGAATTTTTACTTGTGGTTTGTAATAATATACATGTATGTGGTATTCCTATGTGATGTGTGCAACGTTGATTACCGATATGCTATTGTCTTATGTGATGTTTAGGAGCATATCGGGGGATTACCGGGGTTGATTTCTCGTTAGTTGAATTTGGGCTTGTGTGTGGTTTGAATTATCAAGCTAATTCGACCAATTGAAACTCAACTTGGAACACTAGCTACGGTACATGGCCCCCCTACCACAACCTGCTCAAGTCTTTCGTGGGCCAGGGGAAGATTCCTCGAAGATTCCGTCAAGCCCAGCTTCGAAGGCCGGGTTGATTCGAAGACAGAAGCCGCCCCGACCCTCAGGGGTGGGGGACCGAGTAACGACAAGGCTTGGCCATCCGATGGTCAAGCAAGGTTTCAAAAACCGTCCAAACCGGTCCGGTCCGATTTGGCCGGTTGACCGGTTTTTGAATTCAAATTTTTTTGAATCTTAAAAATTTGACAGATTTTGAAATAAAAAATATGATAAAAAACTAGATCAAAAGCACAACAATCTGGTTGAATCAATTTTTAAAATAGTATAGTTTACATATCGAAAAAATTGTCAAAGTTAGAACACAAAAATTCAAAAGGACACCTCATCCACCCCGACCACCCCAGAGCCTCAAACACACGCCCGTGACCCCTGTCCACGCACTTCTCGCCGCCGTCCGCCGCTTCTCCACGCCGTCCGTTCGGGCGCCGCCGGAACCCGTCAACACACCCGGCTAGCCGACCGATATCTGCGGCTAGCCGTTGTAGTCGTCGAGTAGCCGAAGCCACCCGATAGCAGCGGCTAATCTAGCTGTAAAACCGGCTAGCTGCGTGGCTTTTTTCCCCTGCCTCCCGATAGCTGCGCCAGCAGTTAGCCGATCGATTTGCACTGCTAACCAGTAGATCCGTGCGGTTTTCGTCCGAGGAGGTGATTTCTTCTTTCCTTCGATGTAGGAATGGCGGATCAGTCAGATTCGATATGGGAATACGGGGAGAACGTGTACCTCGGGTTTCATTGCAAGTATTGCAACAGTGTGAAGAGACGGGGTGGTGCTACGAGATTCAAGCAACATTTGTCACATCATGGTAGCAATGTGGTGGGTTGTGCTCACGTTTCTCCTGATGCACGGGACTATTTTCATCGGGAGCTTGATAGGATAGCCGAGCAGAGAAAGGATCGAGCTAGACAGGTCCTGAGACAGCAGGAGGTTGCAGCTGAGGGCAATGTGAATGTGGAGGATGATGAGAAGCTGCAAGCTGCCATGAGTCTATCTAGAGGAGGAGGAATTCCGACAGCGACAGCGTATGTATGGTGGTCAGTTCGAGCAATGTGTTGGTGGTTCGTCGGGTGCTGGTGGTTCCTCGGGTGCAGGTGGTTCCTCTCAAGGTGGTGGGGGATTGTTTGGCAGAATGAGATGGTCAATGTCATAGAAGTCAAGTGGCAGAGAACAGGTTCAAATCAAGATAAATACTGGTCCATGAACGGTAAAGAGCAAGCTAGTAAAGTCAGTAATTAAAAAGGCATGGTCTAAATTCTTCCACACAGAAGTCATCCCTAGTAGGAAGGCGGATAATCCGTACTTCATTAGCGCTATCAAGGAGACACAGAGATGGGGTATACTACTTTCATTTGTTTCATTATATTTACAGTATGTTTTCACATATTTATGTCATGTTTCATTATGTTTGCAGGTGTGAAAGTTGCCTAGAGGGGGGGGGGGGCGAATAGGCAACCTAAAATAATTCCTGAAAGATCAAACTCCATGAACCGTCAGACCACCAGAGTCTTCGGTAATGTTTCGGATACTCCGGTCACCGGAATGTCTGGTAACTTGCCTGAACCTCCGGTAAACCTGGAACTTGGACAAAATTTGAATCTAAGCAAGTTTTAGCAAGATCTAGCAAATTTCACTTGAATCAAAAGATTGCAATATGATATAGGAACTAGATCTAAGCAATTAGACAAGCTAAAAACTAGAGAGCAAGTAGATCGGAGTAAATCTATAAAAAATGAGACACAAGAACAATATGAACTTGCAAGTAAGTAAAGAACACAAAGAGACACAAGATTTTACTCCGAAGTTCGAGTTCGCAAAGGAACTCTACGTCTCCGTTGAGAGGTCCACAAAGAACCGGATCTCACTCGATCCTTTCTCTCACTCAACCAACCACAAAGGTGAGGTTGAGTTCTTACTATCAAGTTCTTGTCGAGAAGGGAGAACAAACTTCTCGGGGCGTCACCACACGATTTGGGAGCTGCCGAGCACGCCTAGCCGTCTAGGAGCAAAAGCTCCAAGAGAAATGAACTCAAGTCAAAGCTCAACGATGCCTCAAATGCTCAATGGGTGTGGAATCACTTCTCTCTCAAACCCTAGCTCAAATCTTACAAGCTTAGGCCTTGGAAGGGAGTGGGAGAGTGTTTTTTGAAGCTCAAGAGAGTGTTTTTCGAGCGTGAGTCGCCAGCCCTCTCAAAAGGGGCTAAGGGGGTATAAATACCCGGTCTCCAAAAACTAGCCGTTGGACTGGCTTTTGACTGACTGGATACTCCGGCACTTTGCCAGACACTCCAGTCCACCGGAGTCTCCGTCCATATGCCGGATACTCCGGTGAGGCCTATCGGGTTGGCATAGACTGAGCCACCGGAGTCTCCGGCACTGTACCGGATACTCCGGTGAGCCCTCTCGGGTGCGGGCTGCTAGGCCACCGGAGGCTTCGGCACTCTGTCAGACACTCCGGTGAGCCCTCTCGGGTAAAGCCAGTAAGCCTTATCGGAGACTCCGGCAATGTGCCGGATACTCTGGTAAGGAGTCTCGGGTTGGATCAACATTTAACCATTTTTGGCACTTTGAGACCTCAATTTGAGTCTCCCTTGATAGTACGGCATACCTAGACTCAAGAAATGATAAAAACTAGTATTCTTCCTTGAGAAAAGGCTCCGTGACTGATCCAAGAAATTGAGGGGTCTTCTTTTTCTTTCAGTATTCTTTTCTTCTTTTTGAAACTTCTCTGCTGTCAATACACTTGACAAATATCATTAGCTCTTTGAACGGTTCGTTATCATCCACCAAAACCCACTAGGGTGCCTAGCTGCACTTTCAATCTCCCCCTTTTTGGTGATTGATGACAACCCATTCAAAGCTTCAACTAAAAATATAATCAATGATTTTAGTTGCTTGTGATATATGAAGCTGCCCCTAAGTATGTGCATAGACTTGAATCCCTTATTTTGGCTTTAACATTTCAAAAAGCACATATTTGAGAGAAAATATGAGAACTCCCCCTATATCCAAGCATCCGTGGGGTGCAACAAGTGAGTGGACATTTCACCATTACACCATCACATATGATAATGCATATGATAATAAATATCCACACAACAAGTATATAAAGATCAAAAAGAACATTTCACCATTACACTATCACATATCATAAGCAACATATCATAAATAGCAACATAAAAATCAAATATCACAAATAGAGTACGAATAGAGCTATTACACACCACAAATCACATAGTCTATGAATAGAGCTATTACACACCACAAATCACATAGTCTTATACTAACACTCACACAAGTCTTATATGTCCATCATTACAATAATATAAGCCCGAAGATAAAGATAGATGACATGAAGGATATCTTCTCCCCCTTTGGCATCACATCACCAAAAAGGAGAAAAGAATGCAAAGTGAAAGCTCAAGTAGTGGCATCGCTATCCTCATCTCCTTCCTCATCATCCTTTTCCTCATCTCCATCTCCTTCCTCGTCGCCTTCTTCCTCTTCGCCTTCTTCCTCTTGTTCATGCTCACGCGCTAAGCGTTGAGCATAAGCAAGGGGATCCCAAGGGTTGTCAAAGATAGGAGGCTCGGGGAAATCCGGAAACTCTTGGAAAGGAGGAAGATTGATGCGAAGATGGGAGGCAATAACGTCTTGCCGATCCGCAAGAGACTGAGAGGTCTCACGAGTCTCGCGGCGGTGCTCTCTAATCTCCGTAGCGTTGTGAGTACAAACGCTAAAGATGGACTTGAGAGCACGAGCAATGAAATTGGAAGAGGAAGACTTACGATACTTGGACTTGGGGACACCGTGAGATGGAGCACGGGAGGAAGATTCACCTCTAGAAGGTGGAGGAGCTGCTGCACGAGAGGTAGATCCAAGAGAGGTGCCGGTGGCTCGAATGCGATAAGGGTCGTGCTTCACTTCACAATAAAGCCGACCACCTAGCACACGATGGATCATCCGCATGATGTAAGGAGCATAGCTACAGCTCCGGATCCCAGTGGTGGAGGTGATGATGATCTCCTGGTAGATGAAATCAAACACACTAAAACCTCCTCAAGTGTCATCAATATCTTGCATCCAAAAGAGCAAGTTCCTTGCCATTTGCATGACACTCGAGGCATCTCCAGAACGAGGGCACAAGGTGACACGGAACAAAGAATTGAGATACTTGAAGTAAGGGATCATGCCGTGCACCTTGCCAAGACTGACGGGTCCGTACCTCTCATCATAGAGAAAAGATATATCTCATTATAGAGATCAGGAAATTTGAGATTTTGAACAAAATACCTCGTTTTTTGCTTCGATCCGACCGGGAAAAACGATTAAGAATGCAAGAGGAAGCCTTGGACTTCAATCCCTTGCAACAACTCGGCCCGATCCGACGGATTTTGTGGTGGTGGGGATTTTGGGATGAGAGAGGTGCGTTGGGAGCTGTTGAAGGCAAATAGTTGATGAACGTTGGAAGTGGGACCCGCAGAGGTTTAAATACCTCCAGGCCACCAGACACTCCGGTAAAGTGCCAGAGTCTCCGGCTACCGGACTATCTGACAAGATGCCGGAGTCTTTGGTAGGCCTTCTTCGGTTCGACCACAAGAGCCACAGGACACTCCGGCAAAGTGACAGATAGTTCGGTGAGCCTTCTCAGGACAGGAGAAGGAAATTCGAAGAAATCTTTGGAATTTTGGATAGAACTTTAGAGATTTTGCACGAATAGGCTAATATATATATATATATATAGATGGACGTATAAATACTTTGTCATAAAGTGATCAGCAACAATTAACAATCAAAGCAATGATCACTTTATAATAAAGTTGATCCTAAGACTAAGAACGATAAAATACTTTGAAAAACACTCAACATTTTCTCAAGATCTTTTGTTTCATAAGCAAATAGAAAATAACAATCAGATGTGCATTACTTCAAGCCACATTTCGAGAATCAATGATATTAAGCTCACTTCTAAGCTCACAGAAACGCTTCTCATCTAGTGGCTTGGTAAAGATATCGGCTAGTTGTTCTTTGGTGGGTACATGGTATATCTCAATATCTCCTTTGAGTGCATGATCTCTCAAGAAATGGTGTCGGATGTCTATGTGCTTTGTACGGTTATGATCACAAGGATTATTAGCAATCTTTATGGCACTCTCATTGTCACATAGGAGAGGAACTTTGTTCACAAAATAACCAAAGTCCTTTAGGGTTTGCCTCATCCATAGCAATTGGGCACAACAACTACCCGCAGTTATATATTCGGCTTCGGCGGTGGATAGAGCAACAGAGTTTTGTTTCTTAGAGGACCAAGATACTAGGGATCTTTCCAAAAATTGGCAAGTCCCCGATGTGCTCTTCCTATCCATTTTGCATCCGGTATAATCCGCCTCAAAATATCCAATGAGATTAAAAGTGGAACCCTTTGGATACCAAAGCCCTAGGTTGGGTGTGTGAACTAAATATCTTAAGATTTTCTTTATGGCCCTTAAATGGCACTCCTTAGGAGCGGCTTGAAATCTTACACACATACACACACTAAGCATGATATCGGGCCTAGATGCACAAAGGTAAAGCAAAGACCCAATCATGGAGCGATATACCTTTTGGTCCACCGCTTTTCCACCGAAGTCAAGATCAAGATGACCATTTGTTCCCATAGGAGTCTTGATAGGCTTAGCATCCGCCATCCTAAACTTTTTGAGAATGTCATGGGTGTACTTAGTTTGGCTTATGAACGTCTCTTCCTTGAGTTGTTTGACTTGAAAGCCGAGGAAGAACGTCAACTCTCCCATCATTGACATCTCAAACCTCTTCGTCATAGTTTTACTAAACTCATCACAAAAAGTTTTGTTAGTGAAACCAAATATTATGTCATCGACATAAATTTGGCACACAAATAAATCTTTATCAACTCTTTTTGTGAAGAGAGTGGAGTCGTCTTTTCCAATAGTAAAACCACTTTTAATAAGAAAATCTCTAAGGCATTCATACCATGCTCTAGGAGCTTGCTTTAGCCCATAGAGCGCCTTATGGAGTTTATAAACATGGTTGGGATAGTCATCATCTTCAAAGCCCGGTGGTAGCTCCACGTACACTTCTTCCATGATAGGCCCGTTGAGGAACGCACTTTTCACATCCATTTGATATAGCTCGAAATCATGGTAAATAGCATAGGCAAGTAATATACGAATTGACTCAAGCCTAGCTACAGGGGCAAAAGTTTCATCGAAATCCAAATCTTCAACTTGTGAATAACCTTTTGCCACAAGTCTTGCCTTGTTTCTTGTCACGACTCCATGCTCATCTTGTTTATTGCAGAACACCCATTTAGTGCCCACAACATTTTGACTTGGACGCTCCACCAAGGACCAAACTTCATTCCTCTTGAAGTTATTCAACTCTTCTTCCATGGCCATCACCCAATCCGAATCACGAAGTGCATCTTCTACCCTAAATGGTTTCAAAGAGGAAACAAAAGAGTAATGTTCACAAAAAGTAGCGACTCGTGATCTAGTGGTTACCCCTTTTTCAATATCACCAAGAATGTTGTCCACGGGGTGATCTCTTTGGATACTTTGATAAACTCTTGGGTGTGACACTTTAGGTCTTGATTGATCTTGTTCTTCTTTTTCTTCATCTCCCCCTTGATCATTGCCCTCTTCTTCTTTTTCTTGGGCTTCGTCTTGTGTTGGTGGTGATGCTTCATTGGAGGATGGATCATCTTGGATATCTTGTGGATCACGTGGACGCACATCACCAATTGCCATCCTTCTCAATGCATCACATGGAGCTTCTTCATCATCTAAAACATCAAGATCAACTTGCTCTACTTGAGAGCCATTAGTCTCATCAAACACCGCATCACATGTGACTTCAACTAAACCGGAGTTTTTGTTAAAGACACGATAGGCACGAGTGTTTGAATCATAACCAAGCCAGAAACCTTCGTCCGCCTTTGAAGCAAACTTCGATGATTTGTGTTTCTTGTTGAGAATATAACACTTGCTTCCAAAGACAGGAAAGTAAGAGACATTTGGTTTCTTACCGATTAGTAGCTCATAGGGGTCTTCTTCAAGATCCGATGAAGATAGAGTCGGTTAGTTGCATGACAAGCTGTGTTCACCGCTTCGGCCCAAAAATGATCGGAGGTCTTGTATTCATCAAGCATGGTTCTTGCCATCTCTATGAGAGTGCGGTTCTTCTTTTCGGCAACTCCGTTTTGTTGAGAGGAGTAGAGTGCCGAAAACTCATGCTTGATGCCTTCTTCATCAAGATACTCCTCCACTTGAGTGTTCTTGAATTCGCTTCCATTGTCACTTCTTATCTTCTTGACTCTTAAGCCGAATTCATTTTGAGCTCTTCTTAAGAACTTCTTGAGTTCTCTTTGAGTTTTACTCTTATCATGCAAAAAGAACGCCAAGTGAAACGAGAATAATCATCAACAATTACAAAACCATATTTGTTACCGCCAATGCTTATATAGGCTATTGGACCAAAGAGATCCATATGAAGCAATTCCAATGGCCTTGTTGTTGTCATGATGTTCTTGATGGGATGTGGCGCTCCAACTTGTTTTCCGGCTTGACATGCTCCACATAGCTTATCTTTCTTAAATACAACATTGGTTAGTCCTAAAATGTGACCGTCTTTTAGGAGCTTATTAAGATTTCTCATTTCGACATGGGCCAGTCTCCTATGCCATAACCAACCCATGTTGGACTTTCCAATTAAGCATGTATCAAGTTGAGCCTTATCCATTGAAAAATCAATGAGATAAAGCTTTCCCTTTAACAGACCCTTAAAAGCAATTGAGTCATCTCTCCTTCTAAAGACCGTCACTCCCTTATTAGTGAACAAACAATTATAGCCCATCTCACAAAGTTGTGAGACAGACAACAAATTGTAGTTCAAAGAATCAACAAGCAAAACATTAGAAATTGAATGCTCGGTTGTGATAGCAACTTTACCATAACCTCGCACTCTTCCTTGACCGTTGTCACCAAATGTAATGGTTTCCATTTCATCCTCATTCTCTTGATATGAGGTGAACATTCTGTTCTCTCCGGTCATATGATTAGTGCATTCACTATTTAGCACCCAACTTGATCCACCAGAGGAGTACACCTACAAAATAAGTTTAAGCCTGGTTTTTAGGTACCCAAATTTGTTTGGGTCCTTTCACATTAGTCACAAGAGTCTTGGGCACCCACACACAAGCTTTTGAGTTCTTGTTGCGTGGCTTAACATACTTAGCAATAATTCTATCATGCTTATTTTTCATAAGAACATATGATGCATCAAAAGTTTGAAATAGAATGGGCATCGAAATAGAAGCATTAGTATGAGAATCATAAGACTTTGAAAGATCATTGGTGACTTTGATCTTGGCTTGCTTCTTTTGGTAAGTTCCTTCTTTTGTGAACTTTGGAAATTCATAGCCATTCTTCATTTCTCTTGCATTTTTGTTACCGCGATGAACATAGCCAATCCCATCCTTCACATGAAGACGCCTTGTGTTTAAATATGCACTTCTTGCATATTCAACTTTCTTACCATCAAGCTCTTGCTTCTTTTGTTTAACTTGCGCTTTCAAAGTTTTCACTTGATCTTTCAAGTCATGAATCAATTTAACATTAGTAGCACAAGCTTCAATATCAACATTTTTACATCTAACGCAATTTTTGGAAGCTTTAGTTTGACTAGATGCCTCTTTAGTTTTAGAGTTAGACTTAAGAGTATCAAATTGCACTTCAAGTTCTTTATGAATCTTTTTCAAAGCCTCATAGTCTCCTTGAAGAGCACCATTTGAACTCTCGAGACTTTTGCAAGTCTCCTTGCATGAAGCAAGTTGTTTGGCTAACTCTTCATTTTTATTCTTTTCATGAGTTAGGAGATCCTCAAGCTCAAGATTTCTCTTCTTTTCAAGAATGAGCAAGTCTTCTTGACTTTCAAGGATCTCATCTCTCTCAACAATTTGATCCATAAGCTTCTTAATTTTAGTGATAGCATTTTTACTTAAACCTTTAAGCAAAGCTTCATCATCACTATCACTTTTTACTTCCTCATCACTACTAACATACTTATGAGGAGGGCTGGATTTGGTTTTTACCTTACGCTTGCCCTCCTTAGCCATCAAGCATGTATGAGTAGTGCTCTTGCTTTTCTTAGAGTTGGTGAAGCGAGATTTACTTGATGAGGATTCTTTAATGGCGAATGTAGCAACACCTTCATCACGAGTCGGAACTCTCCTTATTTGAGTCCCACTCCATGCCAAGATGTGCTTCACCGGAATACTTCTTCTTGAAGAACTTCTTGTCCTTGTTGAAGTTCTTCTCCTTTTTCTTCTTGCTATCATCTTCTTGTTTCTTCTCCTGTGGACAATTAGCAATGAAATGTCTATACTTACCACAATTGTAGCACACTCTTTTTCCTCTTGACTTGGACTTGTCTTTCTTCTTGTCATCACGATAGTTGCACTCTTTTCTCATGAATTTCTTGAATCTTTTGACAAAGAGCGCCATGTCCTCATCATCAAGATCGGAGCTCTCATCTTCATTACTTGAGCTCTCTTCAACAATCTTCTTGCCTTTTCTCTTCTTGCTAGCCTTGAGAGCTATATCTTGATTCTTTGTGCTTGATGTGCCCTTTGCCAAACTCTTCACATATTAGGCTTCCTTCTCCATCATCTCATGGTTGATGATTTTTCCAAGCACTTCATCGAGAGTCATCCTCTCGTCGTTAGGGCTCTCACGAGTTAGTGTACACAAGGCTGTGTTCCTAACCGTGTAAGCCCTAATCATCTTCTTCACAACCTCATGATCGCTCCAATTTTTGCTTCCATAGGCTCTAATCTTGTTGACTAGAATCTTGAGCCGGTTGTACATCTCTTGAGGAGTCTCATTGTCTTTCATCATAAATCTCTTTAATTCTCCCTCAATCATCTCAATCTTGGCAATTTTTATGGTCTTGGTGCCTTCATGAGCAACTCGAAGTGTATCCTAAATCTCCTTTGCCGAGTTCAACCCATCAACCTTGTTGAACTCATCTTGATTAAGCGATGAGAGAAGAACCGTCACTGCTTGAGCATTTCGGTGGAGATCTTGTTCTTGTTCCGGAGGAAGTTCTTCATCGTCATCACTATCCGGATATTCAATACCTGTACAAACAATATCCCAAATGCTCGGGTGGAGGGAAAATAGGTGATACTTCATGTTGTGCCTCCACTTGGTATAATTCACCCCATCAAGTTGAGGTGGTTTACCAAAGGGTAACGACAAGAAGTTTGCGTTAGAGTTAAAACGAGAATAATTAAAAGGAGTTTGAGTATAGTCCTTCTTATCTCCTTTCCCCTTTTTCTTCTTCTTCTCCTCTTTGCTCCTCCTCTTGACACGTAAGGAAGATTTCGCACCATTGTCACTTGCAGCGGAGTGATCAACCACTTCTTTTGATTTTCCGCTCTTTGAACTTGCACTTTTTTCAACGTCCGACATCTTCTCTCTAAGCGGTTAAGCTCGATTCGGAGAATTAGGCTCCGATACCAATTAAAAGTTGCCTAGAGGAGGGTCAATAGGCAACCTAAAATAATTCTTAAAAGATCAAACTCGTTTAACTTTCAGACCACTGGAGTCTCTGGTAATGTGCTGGATACTCCGGTCTTCGAAATGTCCGGTAACTTACCGGAACCTCCGGTAAACCCGGAACTTGGACGAAATTTGAATCTAAGCAAGTTTCAGCAAGCTTTAAAAAATTTCACTTGAATCAAAAGATTGCAATATGATATAGGAACTAGATCTAAGCAATTAAACAAGCTAGAAACTAGAGAGCAAGTAGATCGGAGTAAATCTATGAAAATGAGACACAAGAACAATATGAACTTGCAAGTAAGTAAAGAACACGAAGAGACACAAGATTTTACTCCGAAGTTTGAGTTCGCAAAGGAACTTTACGTCTCCGTTGAGAGGTCTACAAAGAACCGGATCTTACTCGATCCTTTCTCTCACTCAACCAACCACAAAGGTGAGGTTGAGTTCTTACTATCAAGTTTTTGTCGGGAAGGGAGAACAAACTTCTCGGGGCGTCACCACACTATTTGGGAGCTCCTGGGCACGCCTAGCCGTCTAGGAGCAAAGCTCCAAGAGAAATGAACTCAAGTCCAAGCTGAACGATGCCTCAAATGCTCAATGGGCGTGGAATCACTTCTCTCTCAAATCCTAGCTCAAATCTTACAAGCTTAGCCTTGGAAGGGAGTGGGAAAGTGTTTTTTGAAGCTCAAGAGAGTGTTTTTCGAGCGTGAGTCGCCAGCCCTCTCAAAAGGGGCTGATGGGGTATAAATACCCAGGCTCCAAAATCTAGCGTTGGACTGGCTTCTAACTGACCAGATACTCCGACACTTTGCCGGACACTCCGGTCCACCGGAGTCTCCATCCATATGCCAGATACTGCGGTGAGGCCTCTCGGGTTGGCATAGACTGAGCCACCGGAGTCTCCGGCACTGTGCCGGATACTCCGGTGAGCCCTCTCAGGTGCGGGCTGCTAGGCCACCGAAGGCTCCGGCACTCTGCCGGGCCGGTGAGCCTTCTCGAGTAAAGCCAGTAAGCTTTACCGGAGACTCTGGCAATGTGCCGGATACTCCGGTAAGGAGTCTCGGGTTGGATCAAGATTTGAGTATTTTTGGCACTTTGAGACTTCAATTTGAGTTCCCCTTGATAGTACGGCATAACTAGACTCAAGAAATGATAAAAACTAGTATTCTTTCTTGAGAAACAGCTCCGTGACTTGATCCAAGAAAATTGAGAGGTCTTCTTTTTCTTCCAGTATTCTTTTCTTCTTTTTGAAACTTCGCGGCTGTCAATACACTTTACAAATATCATTAGCTCTTTGAACAGTTCGTCATCATACACCAAAACTCACTAGGGGGTCTAGATGCACTTTTAAGGTGAGGGCTTGGTGAGCCAGACTAGCAGGAAAATAAATGGTACATACTTTGATGAAAACGAGAAAGACATTAAGAAGGAATTTGAGAAATTTAAGGTAGACTGGCTGACCCATGGTGTTACTATCATGTGTGACTCTTAGACTGGACCAACAGGGATGAGCTTAATAAATTTTATGATCTATTGTAACGGTGTCATGTTTTTTTATAAGTCATATGATGTTACTGGTAACAGCCAGTAAACAGAGTTTATATTGAAGGTATGTCCATAAGTTACTTGCATGTCATTATTCAATTTATTTGCACTACTGTCATATTTATCGATGGCATGTTCTTGTGCAGGAAATCAACAAAATGTGCATTGATATTGATCTAGAGCATATTGTTCAGATTATTACTGATAATAGTTCTAACTACAAAAAAACGTGCAAGCATCTTAGGAACAAGTACAATCATATTGTCTGACAACCGTGTGTGGCACATACAACCAACTTGATGCTAAAGACCATTGGTGAGTTTCAAGAACACAAAGCTGTGATATAATCTGCTCGCAAAGTTTCTCGTTGGTTGTACAATCATAATGAGCTTTACTTCATGATAACGAATGCTATTGGTGGTGAGTTGGTGAGATGAAATGTAACCCGTTTTGTCACAAACTTTATGTTTCTTGAGAGTATACATCGTCGGAGAGACAAGTTCATGGCATGGATGTGTTATCAAAGTTTTTTAGAAAGTCGATTTTCTAACATTAATGAGGGAAGATATGCACACTCATACCTAGCCAGCATGTCATAGTGGGACACAATGAAGTATGTTGTTGATGCCGTGCAACTATTGTATGCATTATTTCGGCTTTCTGATCAAGATAAGACCCCGAATTTAAGTGAAGTTCTTATGAGGTATCATATGTTAAAAAATGAGTATCAAGCTCTTTTCCGCAATGATGATAGAGAGTACAAGAGGTACATGGAGATTATTAATCGTCGAGTGCATGATATTTGCAATGACACATTTGTGACTTTAGGTAAAATGTGTTTACCAACATAACCACTTATGCAAGTCAATAATTATTCCTATATATCTAATTATTGCTATATGTGTAGCTAGAGTGTTGAACCCATGGGCACACTGTTCATATGGGTCGAAAGCAAATATGTTGAATGATATTCGAGACGCATTTTCATGTATAACATCCACCGACATGTGTGTTCAGACGAAAATGTGAAGAAGAAAATAAGGTGCATTCACCACTAAATTGACCAGCAGGATGGCATTGGATCAGAACACTCCACCTGCTCCATGGTGGCAGATGTTTGGTGGTGAGACACCAAATCTTAAAAAGCTTGCTTCGCGTCTAGTGTCGCAGTGCGCATCATCTAGTGGATACGAGCATAATTAGAGTACATTCGTATTAGTCCACACAAAGGTGCGCAACAAACTCTCTCATACCAAATTACATAAGTTGGTGTATGTCAACTACAATCTCAAAATACGGATGCGAGATGCTGAATTCACATATAAACCACCAGAAGCTAATCTCTTTGATCGTCTTATGGAGCTATCCTTATATGATTCTTCTAATTCAATTAGAGACTGGATGGAACATGTAAGATCAAATGCTGATCCTCTTCTTGATAAAGAGGTCACGGAGAGTGACACTCCTCTGTCATCCTGTCTAGTGAGCACTGATGAGGCTAGTAAACAGTTGCTACGGTTATCTCATGCTGCAACGATGTCAGAATGGACAGAACAAAATATGAGTGACACTCACATAAAAAAGAGGAAGCACCAGAGTCAAAGAAAAAAAATAGGTGCTAAAAAAAAAGGAGTACGAGCAAAGGCAAAGGAAAAGGTAATGGGAAAGGGAAAGGGAAAGGTAGGGAAGTGGGCACGGTTGTCTCATGCTGCAACGATATCAGAATAGACAGAACAAAATATGAGTGACACTCACATAAAAAAAAGGAAGCACCAGAGTCAAAGAAAAAAAACAGGTGCTAAAAAAAAAGGAGTACGAGCAAAGGCAAAGGAAAAGGTAAAGGGAAAGGGAAAAAGAAAGGTAAGGAAGTGGGCAGCGACAACTCTACAGATTCTGGAGACGCCAGACGAAGCGTACCTTACCAGGAGTCCAACGACAGCAGCTCCTGAACAAATTTTGGAGATGCACCAGGTGATATGGACGTGATTCCTGACTCTCAATCACCAGCAACTACTTATCATTTCATAGGTAACTATATCTTTACATCATATGACTAATTTTAACTTTTTTCTCTTACACTTGACTTCTTTTGTAAGTGAGACAGACTTTATCTATGCTACATAGGATCAAGACTATGGCGCTCAACAGTCACAAAGGACCACAATGGAGGGTAGGTAGCATCAACATTGTGCTTACTATTCGGAGACAGACAGTGATACCTCGTACAACCAAGGTCTTGAGTACTACAATTATCTTATGGGCGATCATAGCTCACAACCAACGACCACATGGGTGTATCAATGGCAGAATCTAGAATTTTATCACATGTTGCGCTCATAATGGGAGACAACTTCTGCTTGGACGGATCAAACATAAAATGAATTCAAAGCAGAGTTGCTTGCCAGTAGAGGAATTCAAATCATGTCAAGTGAAGAGTGCGACAAGGCTTATTTTTATTCGAATACAATCTCGATGCAAAGTATGAATTTTGTGTTTTAGACTTTATGTATGAACTTTATGTATGGATGAATTTTGTGAATTGATGACTTGTGTATGGATTTTATTGTTATGGATATATTATCAAATTGTATGTTTTATTATTCATTGATGAAGTATATATTGTATAAATGTATTGCAAGATTTCATGAAAAGTCATGCCAAATTTTTCTGGACTTTTTCTATTTTTTATTTATTTTACAATATTTTTTCGGTTTTTCATTTTGTCGGACGGTTTTTTGCCCAAACCGACCGGTTTATTGTCCCGACGGTTTCACCAGAAACCGGCTGGCTAGCCACCCAAACCGACCGGCTTACCGGTTTCAGAACCGCCGGCTGTTCAAGTTTTCAAAAATCAAATTTTGACCGATTTTCGGACTGGTTTCACTGGTTTTCACGAAAACCGTTAAACCGCCGCCGGCCGGTTTTGCCGCAGCAAACAGTAAGTGAAACATTGCGGTCAAGTAACCAACTTACCTTTTCGACCTCAGGGTCGGGCGACCAACCCGTGACAGGCCTCTTGCCGGTGTAGAGATTCCTAACACTGTACAGAGGAGGCAAGGAGGTAGAGCAAATGGTAAATCAACCTCTATCTCCCTCGACGTTGAACAAGAGACAGACGAAGGACGCTGACGATGAGAGCTAGCACCAAAGGACCGTCAGGCGTCAGGGAATCACCAGAGGATTATTTTCGAAGATGCTGATGGCCCACTCATCAGAGAAAGCCCAGTTTCCTGGGAGCCAAGTTTAGTTGTAGCCCCCACTTATCAGAGAGCCGCCTCGTCTCACTCCGCTTTGTAACCCCGGTCCGGACCTTATATAAGAGCCCGTCGGGTACCGCATACGATAAGTCTTTTTGGTAGAATTCGATACACATCCAAATAGGCGCGCTATGGACTCTGCTCAAACAAGAATCCATCGTTTTCGACCTCTGGACATAAGGTATTACACCTCAAGGTGGCTCGAATTAGATTACATTTTTGAGTCCATCGTGGATTAGACCATATGGGCAAGGAAAAAGCGCTCCGTACCCTCTCTGATCTTATAAATTTATATTGTACCAATGAGCGAAACACCTATAAGAGACTTGACATGAGCAGCTGTAGGAGACGGGGCATGACCGCACCGTGGAGTGTTAGAGGATAAGTGAATTGCTCACCTTTTCTCATCAGCTTAAGCTTTTAGAGTCAACTGGTTGGTGCATATAACTTAATATGATATAAGAGCCAGATGTCTCGAGTTCGAATCTTGGTAGTCACGGTTTATTTAAAATAAATTATAGCCTACTTATAGTTCACGTTTTTGCTACGAGTTGATGCATGTAGCATGCAACTCAATACGGAATTTCCCTCTCTTTCGTGCGTCTACGAAGTTTGAATATCTCGTGTGCGTCCATTCTCTTGTTGCAGAAGCCTGAAGCCAAGAAACACGCAAAAAATGCGTAGTCTGTCACTATCGGCTTCAATCGTCCACCAGGACAGGAGATGGAGGAAAGTAAGAGTGGGGAAAAAGTAACATGTTTAATTTATCTATCGTGCGGACTATATGAATAGCCATCCATGTCTTTATATGTCACACTGGTTTTTGCGCTAATGAAGCACTAGTACTCAACCTCAAAAGGTGGTAAACCCAGTGTAATTGCTTACTCCCTCTATTCTTTAGTTTTTTTTGTCGTTGTAGTTGAAGTGTTTAATTTGTTGACGTCACTGTTCTTTTTCCCTGTCATCTCCATGTCCCCTTGTGGGCGGCGAGCATGATCGATCTGTGTCCCTCTGCAGTTTCTTCTCACAAAATCGAATGCTCTCTGGAGTCTGTCCGTGCTCTGCGACCGGGTACAGGTTGAGACCACATCACAGAGCAGCGGCCACGGCTAGCCTCTTCGTCTTCGTCGTTGAGCCTAGGTCCTGAACCACAATTTCCTCTCTAGAGCTCCTCGATGATGCAGACGAGTCCCCCAACCTCCGGCGACGCTGCACCTATGTGGAGAAGCGTGGGAAGTACTATCATGCGGAGGACCCCTCTTTGGACCTTGACCCAAGCGGCGCTTGCAGGTCAGCATGTCACGGCCTGGGCCTGCCTGGAATCCAAATCCTCTCGAGTTAAATTCAGAGAACTGTTCATAATGAACAGTGAAATGTGAGGGAATGAATAGCAGATTGCGACAACACTGTATATTTATGGTACTGTTTGTTTGTTACTGTAACGGAAAATTTGAGCCGTCAATTTTTTATCCGATGACCAAGAGACTCTTCTAATGCCAGCTACAGTGCCGTCTCTAAATTTAACTCTCACCGGGAGAAGATTCGGATCAGCCCGCAAGTGCTCCAATCTGAGTGGTGCTGAAATTAGGCTCCAATTAAACTTCTGCTGAAACACTCTCTAGATCGAGGATTTTCTGGGTGCTGATACAGGATGAACGCACGAGGATTCAGAAGGAAACTCGGATGGGGAGGACGTTGTGGCGAGGAGGAAGGCCGCACAGCTTGGCCACGCGGCGGTGAGGTGCCGTGTCTGCAAGTCGTTGCATGTGAAAAGTCGACCAAGGGCAAAACAGTCGATTTGCTATTTCCTTAATTTCCTCGAAGCTGACGGTGGCGATAAGAAAAAAAAGGAAAAACTATATAAGTGTCGGTTTGGATCCTCGAAATTGAATTAAGTTTAATAATTACAATTTAAACATAGATTAATTAAATTAATATAGTTATATATAAAATATATTTGTATATTTATTGTTAGGACATACAAAGAACATACTTATATATTGCATTTCTATTTTAGAAAACTGAGTTAAAATATGTGTTATAAGTTAGAGAATAAAATTATAGCATAATATCTATAGAATTTATTTCTATTTTCCATCAAATGAATTTGAGATCGGTTTATTTGTGAGTTTGAGAAAGTTATGAAAAATAAAATTTTAAACCAAATAAACTAATTTATTGTGTAAATTTTAATTCTTTCAAAATGAAACAATCCAAACAGCCTCTAATAGTAATAAACGGACATATTTGTATAAGATAGATTTAATAAGAGGGTACGTTGTAGCCCAAGTTGCTGTGTAGCACTAGGTGTGCGACACTTGTTTCCGATACAGGACTACTCATTATTAATTATTATAGCACCTACGTAGCAAGCAATGAGATTTTCGTGCCATACATTTGTTTATGCATCGATCATGCAAATTATGTGCCGTATGTTTACTTAAGCATTAGCTGGAGCAATACGAGTAACGGGGTGCAAGACCAGGTTGTTCTTCTTATTCGCGATCAGTCCAACAGCCTCCCACGTGTCGACATCCTTGGGTTCCATCCCATGGGGCAGCTTCCAGTCGAAGTGATACAGGAGGCTGACCAGCGCAAGGTTGATGTTGGCCAGCCCGAGGTTGATGCCGGGGCACATGCGGCGACCCGACCCGAACGGGAGGTACTCGTAGTTCGTACCCCTGAAATCCAGGTCCCTGTTCTCGAACCGTTCCGGCCTGAACTCTTCGCCGTCCTCCCAGTACTTTGGGTCCCTGCAGATCGCCCACACGTTAACGAGTACCGCCGTTCCCTTGGGGATGTCGTAGCCCATGACCTGGCACGTCTCGCGGCACTGCCGTGGGAATAGGAAGGGCAGGTGAGAGTGGAGCCTCAGGGCCTCCTTGATCACGAGCTTGAGGTACTTGAGGTCGACTCCCGCGAGGTCGTCCTCAGTGATGCTGCTCTTCCCTTTGAAGGTTTCTCTCACCTCGGCCTGCGCCTTGGACATCGCCGCCGGGGACCGGATCAGTTCCGTCATGGTCCAGTTCAGTACGTCCGCCGAGGTGTCGCTGCCGGCGCCAAACATATCCTAAAACACATAGAACCACACAAATAAAGGTTTTGATAAGCTCCTGCTTTATGAGACCGAAAAGGCGTTGATGACCTGCAGTAGAGTGTGGGACTTACAAACATCAGCGAAGCTATGGTGTCGTTGGTAAGTTCAATTGACGTGCCGCCATCTTTCTGAAGGCTGAGGAGGACGCCAATGAAGCCCTCGTGCGCCGCCTTGTCGCCGCTGTCCATGGCTTGCTTCTTCTCCCGCATGATCTCCTCGAGGATGCGCTGCATCTTGTCACGGTACGCGAGTGCCTTGCGCGGCGCCCTGCCGAGCATCTGCATGATCCTAGACGACGGGAAGAGGTCGGCGACGGTAATCCCCGAAGTCTGCTTGACGGCCTCGTGGAAGGCGTGGAGGTACTCGTCCTGATACTTGCATCGGCTGCCCACGCACGCCCTCACGAAGGCGTCGTTGATGAACCTGGCGATCCCCTGGGACAAGTCCAACGACGCGCCCGCGGCGGCGGACGCGGCGATGTTATTCATGAACAGCGCCACCTCCTCCTCGCGGATGCGCTGGAACGACTGCACCCGCGCGGCGCTGAGCAGTTCCAGGACGCAGATCTTGCGGAGCTGGCGCCACCGCTCGCCGTAGGGCGCGAACACCAGGTCAGTGGCGTTGTACGTGAGCGCGTCGAGGGTGGGGTTCGTGAACCGGTCGGCGAACGAGGTGTCGTGCGTCTTGAGGACCGCCTGCGCGGCCTCCGCCGAGGACACTACCAGCGTTGGCACCTCGCCGAGCCAGAGCATCATGAGCGGCCCGTGCTTCTGCGCGAGCACGCGCAGGGTGCGGTAGATCAGTGGTGGATTCGAGACTAGGTGGTGGATGCTGCCGATCACCGGCAGCGTCCAGGGCCCTGGAGGCAGGTTAAGCTTTGGCGTCGCCACGAACAAAGACTTGAGCTTGGAGAGGACGGCGAGGAACACGCCTACGGCCAAGGCGACGAGCAACTTCTTATCTTCTTCCATAGTGGCTAAGCTGCTCAGTTCTAGGTTCACTGGCAGGTTAGCTTTTCGAGTGTTTGTGTGTGTGTCTGTCGATGCGAACCGTAGCCTATTTATAGTACAGAGATGGTGGACGCAACTCTACCAGTTGAACAGAGACGTATATTCAGCTCCAGCCGTGAGATTACATCAGTTGAGAGATCGAGTCCATCGCTGACTCGGTGAAGGATGTAATGGGCAGGAGCTGCCCAGTTCATTTACTAACCCGTATTTTATGAATGTAAACACTGATGAGCTAAACATTGAACTTGTCTCATGAATCTAGAAACTGGGGTCCGAAAGTGAAAAAACCATTACTGTTAATTTCCAAGTCAAACGTCGTGGCTTCTAGTAATTTGATGCAGGGTACATAAGAAAAATCTTAGCTATTGAGCAGTTAGAACTAACGAATCAAACTTAACGATATATATTATAAACAACAATTATATATAATACTTTGTTGTACTTGATGCATCAGTCTATTAACATTACAGTGTCATTGTTATTTTTATTATTTCTACTGTTTTTAGTTGATTGTTTCATTGTGGAAGTAGTTTACAAACTTTGACTGTTCTGGTTTATTTTATGTACGATGCTACGACTAGTTAGCGGGTGAAGTTTTTAATTGGTTGAAGCCTTTATGGGTAGATTGTACAGATTCTACAAAACCTTGATAGATCAGTGATCAGTTCAGGCTGTTCACTGTATCCCGTTCAAACCAAACCAAACCAAACTAAACAGAACAATGATATGTATCATTGTGAGTTTACGGCTCCCTAAACTTAGGCCAAATAATGGCCAACAGAACTTATGAGTTATAGCTCCCAGCTCGTGCCAGTTTCTTAGTGTGACCAAACTTTCTGGTTAAAATAAAAGGAATGGTAAAATTGATTTTAAAAACGAACAATGATAACAATTTAAGAGCGGATGAAGTGACCCTTGCACAATGCAACCCCAAAACAGCACCCGCTCCAGATCGAGCAAAATACCCGCGCGTCTAGCGGCGCGCGTTCCTTGGGACGAACCTTCTCACTGAGACGACAGAACCTTTTCTTATTCTTCAGGTACGTGCGTTCAGCCGGCTGGTCAAGACCACGCGCAACGCCTCGACGACGCTACTGAATTTTCGGCACACGTGAGGGACCAGGCGAATGCCACCATCGGCGGAAACGTGACGCGACATTTGTGCTTCGTTCCACCGGGTGGACGGTCGACGGCAGGACGGGCCACCCGATCGATCGCGGACCTCCCCTGGGCTAGCCTGCAGCGGACTCCAATGGCGCTATTCCCAGGGCGTATAATTGGGTAGCTGATAAGCTTGTCCATAGTACCATATAGCAGATGCATGGAAACAACGGAGAGCTAGCATGGCAGTTGACGTCGCTCTACCGGTGACGGTGGCTGTAGTACGTGTACGTGGCGTCGCTGCGTTTGGAGCCTTGGAGGAGCAGCTAGGGGGCGATTGGTTGCCCGTAGTCTCCTGCCCACGTTGGCCGCATGGGCCAGACTTGGTAAAGCTAGGTTGCAGTGATGCAGTTTGCAGAAGCATTGAAGTGATTGGTTGAATTCACAAAGCAGATAGGTCAATCAGAGATTGTGATTGGATGGTTGTACAGAGAGGCAGCACAGTGAGGTGATAGACGAGTGCAGAGAGGTAAAGTGTGAAAGCACGGCCAGCCTCAACCTGGCTATGGAGGAACGAGTAAAATCTATGTATCAGTTGAGCCTGGCTCTGAAGCATCAATTGCATGAGTTCGACCAGGCTCGCAGGTATAGCTGGGCATCCGAGTTGCCCAGAACGGCACGGCCCGGCCCG
>BCLG01002626.1:33959-52778 GCA_001602295.1 Zoysia matrella
AGATCCGTGGCGGCGCAATGAGGAGCAGCCGAGTAGGAGGCGCGGCGGCTGGCCGGGCACGACGAGGAGCCGAGGAGGTGGGGCGGCCGGCCAGGCACGACTAGGAGGGGTGGCGGTGGCGCGTCCGTCGACGTCACGCAAAGAGGGCTGCGCGGCGCGAAGTGGGAGAGGGGCTAGCGTTACGGGGGTGGCTGGTTGATCCTATTTTATATGGGTTGCGCGAGGTGCCGGAGTGAAGTGGGCTGCGGCCTGCAACGGCTAACTAGCCAGGAACCGGGCCGGCTCTTTTTCGGGCCGTGCTTAGGGTCGACCCAGGCACGGCCCACCTCACCGGGCCGTGCCGTGTTCGGGACGGGCCAAAATCAGCGGACGTCTCCTGCCTAAAAAGCCCGGCCTGAACGCCCAGGTATACTCACATTCACGTGCAAACATCCAATCCATACACGTAGAAAAGATTCTGCATGACCTAAGCCTGGCCCGGCAAATCAGACCCTAGTAATTAAGGTCAGAAGAGTCTATGGACAGTGACATTACATGGTTTGAATGTTAGCACACATAGGTTGGGCTTCTGGACGACATTATCCCACCACACACTAAAGCTTACCCTTTCGTTCCATTATAAATGACGTTTTTTATTTTTTAAAATCAATAATTGACTATTTGTTTTATTAAAAAATTATAAAAATACAAAAATAAATAAGTCAAATTTAAAGTACTTTTACTAATAAATTATTTTACAATAAAATAAATAAAATTTTATAAAATTTTTGAATAAAACGAATGGTCAAAAATTGATTTCAAAAAATCAAAACATCACTTATAATGAGACAAAGGGACTAATAATTTCGTCGGAGGGACTAAATAAAAAGGCGTTAATTTCAAGGAATTTTAGATGTTTTAGAAAAGCATGCAGGCGTCACTCTCTTTTTCCAAACAAATGATTTGTTTGTGTTCTTTCTTAATTTCAAGGAATTCTAGATGTTTTAGAAAAGCATGCAGGCGTCACTCTCTTTTTCCAAACAAATGATTTGTTTGTGTTCTTTCGTGAGACTCGTGTATGCATTCTTGCGCGGCCACGTGATTTGACTAATAACACAACATGACGCCCTAACCGTTCAGCACCACTCCTATATACTTACTCCGTTTCAAAATATAAAGTCAAATTTTTATCACTTTGATCACTAATAATATATAATTAATAATATTTTATTATATAAAAATTATTTTTTAATTCATCATTAAATAAATTTTCATAAAAAATATATTTTTATATTAAAAATTATGTAATTTTCTAAATATTATTTGTAAAAATTAAAAGATTTTAGCCTTATTTAAACTTAAAAATGCTTATATTTTGGAATGAAGTTAATACCGAGTTGCGAGCTTCTCTTCAATTACTCCTTCGGTTTTAAATTATTGACATAATTTGATTTTTAACATCAACTTTCATCATTATCTTACTCAAAAAAATTATTTTAATGTGTAAAATTATTAGATTTAATATAAATTTCACTAATAATAAATCAAATAATAATAAAATTTTACACATTTAAACAATTTTTTAAATAAAATAAATAGTAAAAATTGATATTAAAAATCAATAGTGCTAATAATTTAAAACCGAAGAGAGCAAGTGCACGGTGAGGTAGACAGGCCTCACACGCCATGCAAGCACGACCGGGCCATCCGATCCTCATGGAGTACACGTATTCAAACCGTACGACATTATTAGAGCCCTACTCTAACAGTCTAGACTTACAAACAGATCCGAGCCTCTCCATGGTTGAACTAATGTTTTAATGTCATGTCTGATATTTTTTAATTTTGCAATATTTGCATCATATGCACACGCATTTTAAATATTTTAGTTTCTCATGGGAAACGATCCTCAGTATGAATGAGAATCATTTTGAAAACCGTTGTCAGATTTCAAGACTTATAATCTAAAAACAGGAACAAAGTAAGGAATAGACCAATCTACCTTTGATTTTTTTTGTATCATTAATTATTTCTTTAAAAGTAGTTTTATTATTGTCACTAGTCTCGATGCCTGTGCTACGCTACAGTCAAAGAAAAAATATTAAATTAAGAAAATATATATTAAAATTAAAATTTGAAATTTCTCATTACTCATCACCGTAAAAGGTTAAAGTTTACATGCATCATATCTATAATTTTATGCGTTTTAGAAATTTTTGAACAAATATAGGTATATTTTCTTTACACTCATTATCTTCGTACTTCAATAATTGTAGCAAAAATTTAATTCTGAGTATATTCCTATTCTACACATTTATCATTATGCATCATGATCAGATTAACACACTTATTTTAATATTATGCATAAAAATAGTAAATAAAAAATATTCACAATAAGGATTTGATTGAATAATGTTTTTTCATCCCAACCATATATGAAGTTCATAACCAAATAGCCTGTCAGACATTTAGAAAAAAAATTTGGTAAATGCATGTAGGACAAGTACTGTTGAATATATATATATATATATATATTAATATTAAATAATATAATATTAAATCTATTGAGATGCAGGGAGTACAATAAAGGACAAATCCTAGATTGAGGTTTATGTGTTACCATGGTACATATCGTGTTCTTATCCACTTCCTCAGAGGTCTCAAACATAGACTTAGCAATTTATCTTATTTAGATGAGTTATGAATGTTTCGTCCTTCATGATTTAAAATGTTAACATTTTGAAATGCATATCTTAATAAACAGAGGAAGTTAATGTTTTGAAAAAAAAAATTATTCTGTTTTTAAGAAGAGATCCACCGCTTCGAAAATAAAAAACACGTGGCTTCAAAAATAAAAAACACGGAGGAAGTTAACATTTTGAAAAAAAAAATAGTTTGTTAGCCTAGGTAACAACTTTTAGTTTTCCTCTGATTTTTTCCCCCTTATCGGATGGATAGAATTAAATAGAGGAGATGAATTTGGAGATTTTTATTAACAAACAATGTTTTTGTGGGCCAAAAAAAGAGAGATCTTAGATTTGTAAGAGGTGTCTGAGGAGAGATTTGATCCGTCAGATTTGTAAAAAAGGACAACTTTGATTGTATTTTGCTGTGTGCATGTAGTGTAACTATCTCTGTTGAAGACGTTTTGCTGGGTGTATATAAAAAAGAAAAACTGTGCCTTTTAAGAGTAGAGATTCAATGATAGGTGTAAACAGAATATTCTCATAATTAATAAACAAAAAGAGCTCCCACCCAAACCCACCATGTCACCAACTATTGATGTTCAGCTTGGCCCAGTAAGGCTTAGCCTACCAAGCCACCAACTAATTCTTATCGTCTTCTTAAACTAAGACAAAACATAATGAAGAGAGAGTTGTTTTGCGCTGCTCTAGAATTGTGGATGGGAGAGAGTGGGTAAAATATTCCATGGACCGAGATCAGCCCATTTTTGAGGTCAGAGGTGAAGGAAAGATGTGATGGATGTTGTCGTTGCTATCTGCCTCAGCCATGGCTGAGATGGATATACAACTACCCCTCCGTTCACAATTATAATTCATTCTAGCATTCAAATTTTATTCCTTAAGATATGCCATTCTCACTTCTCAATACACATTTCTCTCTTTCCAACACGCTTTCTCTCTTCCCAATAATCTCTATCTGTCTCTTTCTTACTCATTTTCATGCACTATACTTTTCACTTCTTAATTCTCGTGCACTGTGACATCCCAAATTTTAGGGCAAATTTAAAAATTCGAAATCCCAAAAAAAATTTATAACAAACACCCTAACATTTTCCTTCTTCTCTTCTACCCTCCTATTTCAAACAATAAAATCCCAATTAAATTAAAACTTACCTAAAATTTGAAAATTTCAAATTATTAAAACATGAGAGTGACAATGTGTTTGAATTTTTCTGGATTTATTTATTGTTATTCTGAATTTTATTCACCAACCCATTTGAATCTTATTTGAAGTTCAAAGCAATTTGTCCAAATTGGGAGTTCAAATTAATCTCGGCCGACCCAGCTCCATTCTTCTATGGCCCAGCTTTCCCCACTCTCATTTTCTCTCGCGGGCTGCAGCACCCTCCTCCTTTTCCTAGCCCACGCCAATCAGGCCCGCGCCGGCCCATCCCTGTGCAGCCTCCTTCAACCTCCCTCCTCTCCTGCCTCGCCGCCTGGCACGGCACAAACGCTGACGCGTGCCGTTGCGCGCCCTACCACGCGACAGGCATGCATTCGGCGTAGCTCGCCCGACTGCCGCGTACCCGCCTCAGCTGCCACGCCTTCCCGACGTGCCGCGCTACTACAGGGCCGCCGCGCCCCTCCTCTGCCGCGCCGCTACGGTGCCCGCCGGCATTGAAGCCGCATTCACTGTCGTCCTCCAGCCCACCCTTGGATGCCGATTCCGTCACATCTTCGTCTTGGTCCACCATGACCACATCAGCACAGTTGTAGTCTCTACCTCAACCCTTCTTCATCCATTCCGGCAACAACTGGCTGCACTGGCACTCTCCTCCTCCTCACCACTCTATGCATCGTGACTGCTTCGAAGGCCTTCTCTGGAGATCTCCCCCGACATTGGCGTTGTGTTCATGATGGTCCCTACCTCCATGCACCTGGTTACTAGCAACACTAGCACGTGCCGTCATCCTCGACACGTCTTTAGGCCTGGCAAACCCAAAGCATGCTTCATCCATGGCAGTTCCACGTCTTCGACTTCGGTATCACCGATCTTCATGGTGCCTTGATAGACTCATCTTCTTCTTCTAAAGTGCATCCTCGCGCATCTTCAGCGCCTCCTTGCGCCTGCGGCTTCATGTGCAGCTGCTCGACATCGGCACCTTTCCCTTCGGCTCGATCGACCATGGCTACAAGCTTTCATCTCAGCTACTTCAACATCGGCACTAAGGGCTATCATCGTGTCGCGCACCCTGTTTCTGAGATGCACTGTGATACACATATCAGTCCCTGGATCAGTAGCTGATACGCACAACACAACAGAATATATATCGAAAGCATACTTCGAAAGGAAAAACTAACCTGAGACAGGACTTTTAGTGGTCACACCATAAAAATCTCTACGACCCTACCCCGGTTGACCAACTAAAAGCAGAGCACGCAGCGAAACACCAGGGCCCAAATCCACAAACAGACTTAGGAAGCAGAACGAAACCAGCACAATACCTACGCGATTCTCACTGTCTAAAACCACAAATGCAGGCGGGTGAATACATAAAATACTCAGCAAGCTCCAACACTAAACAAAGATATAAGTATAGATGCACATTGGTTGTAGCAAAGATGAGGCAATAAGGTTCATGTTGCCAAAGAGCCAGTTTTATACAAGGATCACTACAGAAGATTTTAAAAAGAGAGTGATAGCATTTATTATTTATATTTTAATAAGTTGAACCTGGAGAAGTAAAAACCGTTCCCGCTAGATCCTAAGTTTTAACTGGAAGGGTCTTCACTATCCCCTCCAGACACCTTCTAAAACACGGGTAGCTACACCCACTCACGCATCAAGACGGTATAGAAAATCCAATCGTAGGGCGCCCGAACAGTAGCATGTCAATACCATGACAACGGCCTATCCGAAAGGATTTTTAACTCTGTAGAGGTTGTACACTGTACCCACAGGTTATGCTACTCCTGATCATTAGAGTTGTATAACGCCTATCCCACATCTACGCAGTTTTCCGCAGATTCCACTCAAGGTGCAAACAGGGGTCATCCCTCGGGGTTTTCCAGGCCGTCGATGACGTGTCGGTACATTCTCGGAGCCGGGTTGTGAATATCCACCACATTCACGCCTTTCCCTGGTCCCCTCCAATCCCCAGGTATTACCAAACCAGGGGTTATATTCGCGGGCTTACGCTCCCGTGACGCGGGCAATTATCGTCAAAGGCCAGGCAGCGAGTCATCTCACGCCCTTCTCCTGTTCCTGTTCCATTGTGTCTTCACTACCGACCCCCCAGTGGTTCGATGTGGAAAGAATACGTAGAGGGAATAAGTCTTGCTCAAAATGTACAGGTTCTGTGGTTGCACAGGAATTACTAAGTCGAGGGCTAACGAATCGGTCTTTATATGGCAGGGGTGGCGGTCTCATCCACGGCAGGTGGACCACAGCGAAGCCTACACACCTATCACCATCACCTCAGGTGAGCCCCACCCCACGGCCAGAAACATCCCCTCTTCACCTAGCACCAGTTGTTCTAATCCCGCTCCTTTTTTTTTACTCACACCACCAAACTCTTTCAACTCATTTTGCAAATTAATGGTATATGGTGTGGTGGTGCGGAGCACCGTAAATGGGGTCCTAAGCAGATCTAGCACAAGGTAATATCCATTTCGTAAAACTATTTAGGAACAGAATCCCTATGACTATCAAAGATACTTCGTCAATGGTTTTCAAGCAAGGTATTCATATCTATACAGCAAGTTACTGACATAAATATAAATACCTAAGAACAAGTAGGATTATGACTAACACAACGTTTCAAACCAAAATATCATGCATAGCAGAATAAATAGGCACTATAGGAGCATTAGTAAATTATAGGTTCAATATGAGGTTAGAGCTTGCCTGCAAACTTCTTAATCTTCAAGCTTGAGGTTGAAGGCTTCTTCTTCAAGATCTCAATCTTTAGTCTCTAGCTTTGCGCTCAATCTACGAGCTTCTCTTCATATGTAGACCTTCTGGTTCCGCTTAAGGCTTGACTCTTCCTTACACTCAATGTTATCTACGCGAAGGAAAAGCCTAATAAAACTACTGCGATAGAAACAAAACTCAAGAAGGAGCGATAAAATCCAAAGAACTTCAACTAAGAATCAGATAGCACCACGAAGAAAACTTAGAGCAAGTCATGTATGTTGCGGTGCCTATTGACTTAGAGTGAGGTTCAGTGAAGGGTTAACATGCATTTTCGCTAGTACGAGCGGGAACACGGTGTGTAGCTTATGTCATTTTGTGCATACCTTAATTTAGAGCTTTTAACTAAATAATCATATCGTTTGTGCTAATAGGTGGCACGTGCACTAGTGTATGTCAATATATTGCACGGGCTTTTTAGTGAATATTTCTTGATTCTACTATACCATTGAACTCCTACGCTAAATATATGGTATTACTTTTGGTGCGGTGATGGGCATGCTATCATCATTAACTATCTAGTTTGTATCCACCTGAGTGTTTTACTTTAGGTAATTAATGATCAATTACCTAGTTTAATGTATATAGTTAAACTTTTAAAACTAGCAAGTGGTACATGTGTGGGTGAATGCAAGACAGAATGCTTATAGGCTGCCATCTAAGTAATCATTTACTTTCTAATGTTTAGCTATTTGTATTTAACTATTAATCATATGATTCTAACCTTAGACTAGATTAATTAGTGCTAACATGGGTATGCATACTATGGTGTGCTAAATAATGAGGTTATGCTATGCTGTGGCGTGCCTTAGCTAGTATAAATCTATGCTTAGTATGCATCAAAGTTAAAGACTTGCACTAACAACGAGAATACAAAAGAAGAAACACGATTAAACTCAGTGAAGGACTTACTATTAAAACAAACCAGCAAGATCGGATGTTGGCTGAGGTTTGGATGATTCGATGTGGTTGAGCTTGAGACAACGGTTCTAACGGTGTCAAACTCATTGAAAATGGAGTTGAGGGGTGGCGGTGGTGAGACGAACAAGATATTCACGATGGGAAGATAGGAAATCTCCCCTGTGGACACGCTACCCGACATGTGTCCACAGCTGTCGGGTGTGTGTGCAGGCGTGAAACAGGGGACGAACCTCATGGAGATGTTGCTAGTTGGTCTGTGACCGAAAACTGGCAAAGGCTGTGTGGACACTTAGCTCGGCCTGTGTTCACGGCCTCTGGACTCACGGGTGCCCAGAATCGGAGATTTCTCCGTGGACACAGAGTTCTGTGACGTGTTCGTGGACACGTGAACATGTGAGCTGTGATCGCGTCCGTGGACATGTGGACTGTGACCGTGTCCGTGGACACGTGAACTGTGATGTGTCCGTGGACACGTGAAAGTGAAAGTTCAGAGTTCACGGGAAAGTTTGGGGTTCACAGAAAGTTTGGGGTTTTTCGTGGACACGGGAAAGTTCGGGGTTCACGGGAAGTTCAGGGTTTTTCGTGGACACGGGAAAGTTCGGGGTTCACGGGAAAGTTCGGGGTTCACGGGAAAGTTCGGGGTTTCCGTGGACACGGGAAAGTTCGGGGTTTTCGTGGACACGGGAAAGTTCGGGGTTTCCGTGGACATGGGAAAGTTCGAGGTTCACGAAAAGTTCAGGGTTCACGAGAAAGTTCGGGGTTCATGAAAAGTTCGGGGTTTTTTGTGGACACGAGAAAGTGAGATTCACGGAAAGTTTGGGGTTCACGAGAAGTTCGGGGTTTTTCGTGGACACGAAAAAGTTCAGGGTTCACGAAAAGTTCGGGGTTCACGGAAAGTTCGGGGTTTCCGTGGACACGAGAAAGTTCGGGGTTTTCATGGACACGGGAAAGTTCAGGGTTTCTGTGGACACGGAAAAACTGTGACGTGTCCGTGGAAACAGGGACACGGGAACTGTGATCGTGTCCGTGGACACGGGAAAACTGTGATGTGTCCGTGGACACGAGAAAACTGTGACGTGTCTGTGGACACAGAAAAACTGTGACGTGTCCGTGGAAACAGGGACACGGGAACTGTGATCATGTCCGTGGACATAGGAAAACTGTGATCGTGTCCGTGGACACGTGAAAACTGTGACGTGTCCGTAGACACGTGAAAACGGTGACGTGTCCGTGGACACGAGAAAACTGTGACGTGTTCAGGGACACGAGGCTGTGACCGTGTCCTCGTCCTAGGACACATGCAAGCGGGTCAGGTGGCAACCGTGTGTCCAAGACTCGTGCTTGTTCCGTGTCCAAACTCGGTGCGGGTGTGCTAGGTTGGCCGACACGCAAGGTTGCCAAGGACCAATTTACAATTACCAAAAAGCCAACTAAGATCCGTATGAAAACATGGAAAAGATCAAGGTGCTGTAGGTTAAAGTGCAGTGGCTAATTCATTCGATTTTTAAGGGCAGTGGGGTTTTCTGTAAATGTAGGGGACCTAGGATTCTATGTAGAAGAGTTAGAGGGCTTCTTTGCAAAATGGAGTCCTTTACCAGGGCTGCTGGAGCCGTGGCTCCTGTCCACCGCTCGGTGGACCGCAGCAGGGAGACCGTTCCACGCTGTCGCCGTGGGCCTTGTCGACGTCTCGGCGGCAAGTCGGCCGAAGGGCCTCGGTCTCTGAGCGGAACAGGGAGAGGGCGGCGCGGTGTGCTGCACTACAGGCTCAATCGAGCCAAGAGGGCGCCCTGCAGTGTCGGCACTGGCCAGTGGCGGTGCACAGCACCGGCGTGCGGCGCCACTCAGCAGGAGCCAGGGGCGGCCTTGGGGCTCCGGAGGAGGAGAGGCAGGGCAGCGTGGCGAAGCTCCCCACGGTCTCAGGTGTGACGGGGATGGGCCAGAGAGCACCGACGACGGTGAGCTTACAGCGCAAGGCGGCGGCGCACGGCGCCAGCTTGCAGCACAAGCGAAGGCGGCTTGGGTCCCTACAGAGGAGCACAACGGAGGTGCGGTGGTGGTCCTCATGGCCTTGAAGGATCTGGAGGGGCGTTGTGCCGTGCCGTCGACTGGCAGAGGGCGGAGCAAGGTGGCGGCGCACGGCGGCAGCACGGCTTCGGTCGGTGTCCAGCTGGGTTTGCTAGACCAATCGGGAGAGCAGGTAGGGACGGTGGGGCAGGGATGGTTCGGAGTGAAGGAATCTCGCCGGAAAAGGAGGATTACGGCGGCGCCCAACTCGCAGGGCAGGGCGGCAAGGAGGAGCTCGCAGTTTAGTCGGGGAAACATCGTGTGAGAGCGGAGAACACGTGGAGGAGCATGTGTCCGAGGTGAAGGGCGCCCGCTCGGCGCGTGGCTAGGCGCGTGGCAACGCCCGCGCGGTCTCCTGGTCAGGCGGTGCTGAGGAAGAAGACAACACTAACGAGTGGGGCCCGCGGATTTTTCCATTTTCAGACTTTTCGGAATTTCAGCAGCAGCCTCTGTTTTTCCCTCAAAAGGTCAACCTCCCGAGCTCCGATAAACGGGAAATTTTGCAGGGTTGAAGTACCTTTTAAGATGAACAACTTTCGTTTTAGGATTATCTTCAAATTATGAATAGATTTTATTCTATGGAATTCGGAGGATAAATGGCTATTTGAATAAAGTAACTTAATTCGGACGGGATCAAAAGGATCAAAAGAATTGGCCTGGTTTGAAATTCAAGGAGTTCGATAGGATTCGAATTCAGAAGGGTTGAGTTCAAAGAATTTGAATGGGTTTGAAATTCAAAAGCAATAGGTTCACAGGAGTTAAATGGATCCAAAATTTCAAGGGAATTGGGTTGGATTTAGGATTCAAATAATTAGAATTAAGAACACTGTAAGACAAACAGTAAGGGAAAGAAAAATAAAAAGAGGCTCCATCACTTGTCACACCTCAAATTTTAATATTTTGAAATCTTCAATTTAGATAAGTTTTAATTTAGTGAGGTTTTCACCTTTTGAAATAGGAAAGAAAAGAAAAGGTGAGAAGTGAAAAGAAAATAGTTAGGGTGAAAGTTAGAAAAAATTTTGAATTACATGTTTTTAGACTTTTCCTAAAATTCAGGATGTCACACATCGTGTTGAGTGCTCTTAACAGTTTCTTCTCGAGTCGAAGCATCCACGTTGCTCACGCTAGGATCGTGGGGGATATTAGAGTATAATTGATATTTAGATTTACTATCTTAACCTACCATATGTATCATGGTTGTCTACCATATATTTTCTGTTAGCCTACCATACGTATCCCGGAGGAGCTTACCCCCAAGTCATATACTCTATATAATCCAGCCCCTAATAAGGCTCAATACAATCATCCCATCATTCATATATTATTCCTCCCATTTTCTCACATTAACGTCATTCTTAAATAGTTATCATTCTCTATAACTACAATGTGCGAAATTCTTGGTTGGTTCTTGTGACTGCTATCTTGACCATGTGTCAGAGTTTTGACCCATGCAAGCATGCATGGTTCTCCAAAGTTCTAAGAGACAGTATCACAAAATCCTTTATCAAGATGCGCTGGGCAGCCTTGTCCAGGACGAAACCAGAAATAAATGATGAGTAAATTCCTTATTTGCCATCAAAACTAATACTTTAACCTTATTCGCTATCCAAAATTTTCATTTTCCTTATTTACCATTGGTTTAAATTTTTATCTCTTCCATGCCATTTTCTTTGCATCATTAGGAGATGATCATTATTAGAAGCTCCAATTCAAATTTTTTTTATCATAATGAAAAATTTAGCTTCTGCAAATTAATAATATAGTCATGCAAATCAAAATATGATGTCAATCCCTAAAATTAAATCAATATAATAAAATTAAAGGTGTTCAATCAGATAAAAAAATAAAGTCATAACAATCAAATTAGTTGCCAAAACCTATATAGTTACTCAACAGAGAAGTATAACGGATGATGGTGAATAAGGAACAAAAATTTTAGATGATGAATAAGGGAAAGTATAAGTTTGGATAGCGAATAAGGAATTTGCTCTAAGATGATAGTTACCTCATTTTTGAATTAAAGTTCAACCACAGATCTTAAATAATGGTGATGAAATCTTAAGAGTATTTAGACATCGCAAGATCAACCAGTACTGGTCTAGTACTCCTTCCAACGAGCACTTCCATATTACAATATGATGTGGCACAATAATAATTTTAATCACCAATTAAGTTGCATATGAACATGGGATTCAAAAGGCCAAAGCGCGTAGTCTATTTTAGCACACAAATATATATATGAATACATAAAAGGGGTTCTTTTTAAGTGTTTGGGTGGATACACGCATACTCCCTCCATTCTCTAATTAATGTCACCGTTGACTTTTAAATTCAACTTTGATCATTCGTCTTATTCAAAAATTTTGCTCAAATGTGTAAAATTTTAAATTGTGATTTAAATAATTCTAATGATAAATCAAATTATATCAAAATATATGAAGTTGATTAATTTTTTTAATAAAATGAATGGTCAAAATTGAATTTAAAAGTCAACGGCGACATCAATTAAAAAACGGAGGAAGTATATATTATCCACGTCTAACATTTATTTCAATACGACTCATCGTCATCAAACCTGACATCTCATCCATGATTATTCGTTCCCTATCGGTTCATTAAGATGAAGTAGACGGCTGTCCTCATAATCTTTTACGCATCAGCAAGAGGAATGCGAGTAATGGGGTGCACCATCAAGCTGTTTTTCTTGTTTGCAATGAGCCCTATAGACTCCGACACGTCAACGTCCTCGGGCTGCATTCCGTCAGGCAGCTTCCAGTCGAAGTGGTACAGAAGGCTCGCCAGTGCAAGATCAATATTGGCCAGCCCGAGGTTTACGCCGGGGCACATACAACGGCCGGCACCAAACGGGAGATACTCGAAGTTGGTCCCTTTGAAATCAAGTTTCATGTTCTCGAATCGTTCGGGCCTGAACTCCTCAGGGTCATCCCAGTATTTGGGGTGCCTGGCAATCGCCCATACGTTGACGAACACGCCTGTTCCCTTTGGAATGTCGTAGCCCATGACCCGGCACGTCTCGCGAGCCTGGCGAGGGAGAAGCAACGGAAGAGGTGGGTGCAGCCTCAAGGTTTCCTTGATCACCAGCCTGAAGTAGCTGAGCTCTGCCGCGGCGAGATCGTCCTCGGTGATGGTGCTCTTTCCTTTGAATGCCTCTCTCACATCGGCCTGTACCTTGGCCATAACAGTTGGTGTACGGACCAGCTCCGTCATGCACCAGTTCAGCGCGATCGACAAGGTATCACTGCCCGCTCCAAACAGATCCTAAAACAGTTTTACATATATGTTGATTTATCAGTGGGCGCATCAGCGGCCAGCAGACATGGATGATGAAAAGGGAAAGGCGATGAAGTGAAACTTACAAACATTGATCGAGACGAGGGTGTCGCTGGTGAGCGGGATGGGCGTGTCGCCGTCCTTCTGGAGTTTGAGCAGGACGCCGAGTATGCTCTCGTGCCCCGGCTCGTCGCCGCGTTCCAGGGCTTCATTCTTCTCCTGGATGATCTGCTCGAGGATGTTCTGGATCCTGTTGCGGCAGGCGAGCGCCTTACGCGGCCCCGAGTCGAGCACCTGCATGATCTTGGAGGATGGAAAGAGGTCGGCGGGGGAGAGCCCCGTCGTCTGATGAATGGCCTCGTGGAAGGCTTGGAGGTACTCGTCCTGGTACTTGCACCGGCTGCCCACTGACTCCCTCGCGAATGTGTCGTTGATGAACCTCGAGATCTCCTTGCTCATGTCCATGGCGGTGCCTGCGGCGACGGACGTCGCGACGTTCTTCATGAACCGCGCCACCTCCTCCTCGCGGATGCTCCGGAACGACTGCACCCGGGCGACGCTGAGCATCTCCAGCACGAATATCTTGCGGAGCTGGCGCCACCGCTCGCCGTAGGGCGCGAACACCATGTCGGTCTTGTGGTAGGTGAGGACGGAGAGGGTGGGGTTGGTGAACCGATCAGCAAACGAGGTATCGTGCGTCTTCATGACCGCCTGTGCAGCCTCCGGCGTTGACACCACCAGCATGGGGAGCTCGCCGAAATGTAGCAGCATGAGCGGGCCGTGCTTCTGCGCAAGCCGGCTCATTGTCCTGTGGATCAGTGGACTGGTGCCGAGGAGGTGGTGGAGGTTGCCGATCACTGGCAGCTTCCATGGCCCCGGTGGCAAGTTGAGCTTCGGCCTTGCGACGAGCAAAGACTTAAGCTTGGTGACGATGACGAGAAGCACGGCCACAGCCACCGCGAGGATTGTCTTGCCTTCCATAGTGACTGACTAGTTAGCTGTTTAGTTTGTCTTCGTTCGTTGCTGAACTAGCTTGTGCTCGCCTTGGACATCGCACCTGACAATTTATAGCCACTATGGCGGGAGTGAGCAACAATACCAATGTGGAAATTTAGACGGTGTGGGCCGAACGTCAAAACCTCGTGGCATGACCTTTGAATAATGTGGCAGTTAGAATTAACGAATCAAACATAACGATATTGTAAAAAAAACAGTTATATCTAATATTTCGTTCAACTTGCTGCATCGATATATCAACGTCACCGTGTCGTTGCTATTTTTTTAAAAAAAAATTCTACAGTTTTTAGTTGATTGTATCAATGTGATAGTAGTTTACAAACTTTGAATATTGTTCTGGGTTATTTTATGTACGATGCTACGACTAAGGCGCGGGTGAACTTTTTAATTTGGTTGAGGCCCTTATGGGTATAGATGATGCGCTAATACAGATTCTTACAAACATTGATAGATCTGTGATCAGCCAACGCTGTTCACTATATCCAGTACGAACCAAACTAAACAGTGATATACTCCCTCTGTCACCTTTCATCAGCGCATTAGCTAAATTTATTTGTCCATGTTTGATGAGCGTATTTCAGTTGAAATATCGGACTCCGCATTGCAAGCAAATAGAGCAGAGAGCTGACCCTTAATTTCTATTAGAACGCAGCGACTGTTGGTCTGGGTTTGCGCTCAATTACTCCCTGCATGCATGCATGCCTCTTGACTGGAGAAAAGCTTCTCTCTTCCCCTGACTCTACATACATGCATGCATGCCTCTTCGCCTGACTATGGGGAGAATTGGTTGTGGCAAATGCAAAGAGTAATTAGGGCCATAATAGGATTAAAAACGAAATGCTATTGGCAGAGTTAGGAGAGGTAGTTATTTGAATTGGTCTCTGTGCCAAGCTAAAATGCGCTGCTGAAAGGTGTGACTAAACTTATGGGTCATAGCTCCCGGCTTATGCCAGTTTCTTACTTCTTAGTGTGACTAAACTTCTAGCTAGTTAAAATAAAATGAATTTATAGTCAAAGATGATGTTAAAAATGAACAATGACAACAATTTAAGTGCATAATTCGAGCAAAACACCCGCGCGTTCCCTGGGTGGAATCTTCTGACTGAGACAACAGAAACTTCTCTTCATCGGGTACATGTGTACAGTCCGCCGGTCAGACCACGCGTTACGCCGCGACGACGCCGCTGCATTTTGGGCGCACGTGAGGGACCAGGCCAATGTGTGCTTCGTTCCACCTGCAGGCTGCGCCACGTGATTTGACTAATACTACACAACATGATGCACACTAAGCGTTCAGCACTACTCACACTAACCGTTCAGCACTACTCACTCTACTCCTACTCAATTGCGAGCTACTCCCTCCGTCCTCGAACAAGTTTATAAATAGATTTAGTCAAACTTGTATTTAATAATAATTTTGATGAATTTAATTAATTTTAATAATATAAAATATGTCGATGCTCGACTTAGACCTACGATCAGAATCGGCAGATAGTGCGATAAAGGTCGAGAGCGCGTATGGCGTGAATCTAATCTCAGAATAAGTGACACAGCAATTTAGACCGGTTCGAACCTTCCGTGGGATAATAGCCTTATGTCCATTATGTGCGTGTATATTGCTCTTGTGTGTACATATTTGTATGAAAGGGATTACTCTCCACGATAATTACAATTAATGATCCTCTAATACCAGTAACATTCATCTCTAATTACATGGTCGTGCACATCGGGCGGCGCAATGGCTCCTTCATGTATAGTAACATCTCGCCTTTAATACAGCATTGAACGTAGCGTCATGGATCGTCGAGTGTCACTCAGTCGGTTGGAGTCACTAATTGGGCTGCGGCCCATCTTTCTCTTTAGAGGTTTGGTGGCGGCCCAATATCAACTTGAAAGGTGAAAATTGAGATATCGACAAAAGCCTCTGAACACGTCTTCTATCCTGAGGCTACACTAATGTCTTGACTTCAGGAGCTTCTGGACTCGGGTGAAAACAAATAAGATCAAGCTGTATCTTGACATCAATTGTCCATCGTATCCGTAGGCTTGGGAGGTGTTCATATGAAAAAACTTGATGGAGGCTTCAATTTTCATCTTTGTTTCTGATGTCTCGGCACCTGCTCGAAGATGGTCAAAGCAGGTAACCACGCAGTGGGATTTTCCACTCTCATGAAGCAAACAGGTTCGGTGACCCAGGAGTTCTCGAAGGGTCATTCTCCCGGCTATAAACGGGGGGTCCTTCTACCTGAACTTTTCATCTTATGCACGAGCCTTTCAAACTCCTTAGAAATAACCACCTGACATGGGCATCAAGCATTCCGCAAAGCAAACTCTTCATAAGATTTATTGGTAGATGAAATTTTGAATGTGAATGTCGTGAAATTTTGATCTATTGGTGATTTGGATAAATGATCTGGAACACCTCTTCATAAGATTTATTCTGGGTGAGTCACTGACAGTGCCATTTTTTCCTTCGCGAGTAGAGCACAGTAGATGTTTTGACAAACTTGGAAACAGGAATTATCCCTTCCAACGTTGATCCTTTCACGCGTATTTGCAACTTTTTCGAAGTTACTACCATATCATCTCGTATAGACCCTTGCTTGTATTAAACGTATCAAGCATCTCGAGATTTGGAATTGCTTCGTCAAACTCAACCATTTATGTGCGTTTAGCATTTCGGGCGTTTTAGCGTCATATGTGGTCTAGCCCGCGTGCGGTCTACACTTCGGGCGTTTCACACTTAAAATCATTTTCAAGACTTTCCTGTGTTCGAGAGTATTGCACTTAGGGCGTCCCGAGTTAGCCGGACTTGATTTTAATTCCTCCAACTGTCCCCGAGTGTGGTTGATCAGCAATTTGGGCACGCCGGGTTCCTTCCCAGAGAAGCCCACCGGTTCAAATTCAGATAACTGACACCTTAGTGACTTTATGATTGCACAGAAGGCGACGCCCATTTTCAATTTGCCTTAGGGTGTCATTCCCCATTCTTACTCTCTTAAACCATCATGGCTTGGCAAATCACGCAACCCTACAACTGCTCTCTTCTTCATTGAAACTCTCCGTGTTGTCGGTGGACGAGCTCGAATCGTCTTCAAGGCTATGCCTTCCTCGCGACCCACGGATTCCTCCAGTTTGTCGCTTTCTCCTCCTCTGGCACTTAGAGCTTCCACTATTGGCGACGAGGAAATGAAGATGATATACTGGAAACCCACCGCCGTGACATCGAAGAGATTTGATCAACTTCATTGGCGAGGTATTCTTCCAGAACAAGTCTCAATGTCAATTCCTGTGACTAAGAACATCCCTGGACCTTTTCGATGAGCAGCTGGTGATTTTCGAGGCATAACTTCTCTGCGAATTTGTTGTTCTCGCTTCCAATTTTCTCAAATCTATTTGCACATTTTACAAAATAGAACTTTTGCATATCAAGCCTAGTGTTTGTCACATCCCACAAATATATATATATATAATGCTTAACTATGTTTAAGTAAATTGTGTTGCATATTTGGATTTGTCATGTTTTAAAAAGTCTTCCATCTCATGTCATCTCTTATGCGGCGCCTTGTAGAGTTGTAGTAAATTGTCGTGGGAAATAATTTCATGAAAATTCGTATTTAAATTCAGAACTGTTGAAAAGATGAAAAATTTGCTCGTGCATGTGCTTGGATCATTTGAAAAAAAAAATAGAAAAAAAAAGAGAGAGAGAAGGCAAGCAGCAACTGTCCGCCGCCCTTTGGCCCAGCCGGCCTTCATCCCTTTTCTTCTTCCTCACTGTCCCGTGTTCTCTCACCCGAAGTCAAGCCCCTCGTCAACACGGCTGCCGCCCGAGCGCCGCGGTGCCGCCACCGCGATGGCGTCCCATGCCGTGCCCTGTGATGACTGAGGCGAACTGCTTTCTGCGCACCTTCTCCCACAAGCAAGGAGCTACAGCACGACCTTATCTGCTCCATTCTCTCTCTCGCAGCCATGGGTCCGGCCGAGAAGGAATATCCATCGAACAATGCCTTACCGGCCTGAAAATCCATTCACAACCCTTACCTGCTCCATCCTCACTGCATTCCGCCTTCCCAGAGCCAAAATCCGACCAAGAACCGACTCCATTTTGTAGAAATTGGAAATTTTCCCCAATCCCTGCCGTCGCCGCCATTGCCGGCGATTAGAGCCTCTCCGGTGAGTTCATGTCACATCCTAAATTTTAGGAAAAATCTAAAAATATGTAATTTAAAAAATTTTACTAATTTTCATCTTAACTATTTTTTTTTCACTTCTCACATTTTCTTTTCGTTCTAGTTTTAAAAAGCAAAACTTCGTTAAATTAAAATTTATCTAAATTAAAGATTTTAAAATATTAAAATTTGAAGTGTGACAAATGATTGAGCCTCTTTTTGTTTTCTTTTCCTTACCGTTTATTTTCTTGTGTTCTTTTGAATTTCAAACTTATTTTAATCTTTTAAATTCTAAATCCGACAAATTCCTTTGAAATTGAAATTTATTCAACTCCTTCAAACTCAATACTTGTAAATTTCTGTCTTATCAAATTCTTTGAATTCCAAACCCGTCTAATTCTCTTTAGACTTATTTACTTCATTCCAATTAATTTACCCCATTCAAATAGCCATTTATTCTCCGAATTTCATAGAGTAAAATCTATTCAGAATTTGAAGATAATCCTAAAACGAAAGTTGTTCATCTTAAAAGATACTTCAACCTTGCAAAATTTCGAATTCATCGGAGCTCGAAAAGTTGCTCTTTTATAAGAAAAACAGAGAGCTCCCGCAGGAATTTCGGGAAAATCTGAAAATGGAAAATGAAGAGGGAAATTTGAATCAATAAAGTGGGCCGCAACCTCCTCTCCAGGCCGGCCTATTTCTTTTTTTTTTTCCTTCC
>BCLG01002626.1:52820-67390 GCA_001602295.1 Zoysia matrella
GGTTGACAGCGTTGACATCCGGGACAAGCGGCGGCCCTTGTCGCCAAGCGATTAAAGACCGAACGCCGACGTGCCGCCCTGCCGATGAGCGTGGAAGCCGCGCTGGCATCGCTGATTCTTGCCACAGTATTAACGATGCCACGCAGCAGCTCGACGACTCGAACGCGACAAAAACTTACCGCTTGACCTCGCCGACCACGGCTGTGCCGAGTTCGCTCCTCTCCGGCTATAAAGCTGTCCCGTCTCTGCGCCCGCACGTCCGCACGCCTCGCCACACTGTGTAGCAGTTAAGGACACCCCTCCCTTGTCGGATTTCCTTCTCGTCGTCGTCAATTTTGCCGTTTCCCCGAGTTCACCATTCCGGCTACCATCTTCCAATTCCCTGCGTGTACAGTTTCTTCTAGTCAAGCTTCTTCACCCCGAGCTAGCCCTAGTGGCAGAGAAGCTCCCCGCCAGCCTCTCCACGGTCACGCTTGTCGGCCGCCGCGCCTCTGGCGCCGCCGGCTGCCGCGCCGCCGTATCTGGCCGGTTAGATCACGTCACCACGTTCCAGGAGCTGTGAGCGATCTCAGAGCAAAGTTACGTGCCTCCGTTTGCCTTGTGTCACCCGGAACGCATCGCGCGCTTGGTCGCGTCGACGTGCGCTCGGGAGCGCCAGAGCACGCTCAGTGCGCGTCTGGAGCACACTCTAGTTTCCTGTGTTTCGATCAAAACAGCAACCCCAAGCCCACCACACCACCACAGCAAGCTTGCACACAATTCCAGAAGCTTAGAACGTTATTTCCTAGAGGCTGGTTCGTGGTCGTGTCACCGGGAACGCGTCGGAAAGTTTGGGACGCGTTCGGGGCACACCGGGAGCGCGACCGGCATGTTCGGAACGCCTCCTGCCCTATTCCACCTAGCCGACCCATGTCGTTGGCTCGGGTTCCTGGCTGGTGGGCCGTGAACCACACTAGTGAACTTCGCACATGTCACAGTCCAGCGGGAACTTTAGTTAGGGCATGAGCGACTTTGGTCCCATTGGACACGGTCTTCCTTCCGTGTCTAAGGGCAAGGGACACAGCCCCTTCTCCGTGTCCATCATTCGGACACGGGCATGGCCCAGACCACGAAGACTAGCGATAATTCCCTAGCAACACAGCACACGTGTCCATGGTTTCATGTGGACACGGTCACGACTCACGTGTCCACAGACACGTCACAGTTTTCTCGTATCCACGTGTTCACGGACACATCACAGTTTTCCCGTGTCCACGGACACGTCACAGTTTTCACGTGTCCACAGACACAGCACTGGCCACGTGTCCACAGACATAGTTTTCGCGTATCCACGGACACGTCACAGTTTTCACGTGTCCACGGACACGTCACGGATTTCTCGTGTCCACGTGTCCACAGACACATCACAGTTTTCACGTGTCCACGGAAACCTCGAACTTTCTCGTGAACCCCGAACTTTTCCGTGTCCACAAAAAACCTCGAACTTACCCATGAACCCCGAACTTTCTCGTGTCCACGAAAAACCCCGAACTTTTCCGTGAACCCCGAACTTTCCCGTGTCCACGAAAAACCCCGAACTTCCCGTGAACCCCGAACTTTCCCGTGAACCCCGAACTTTTCGTGAACTCCGAACTTTCCCGTGAACCCCGAACTTTCCCATGAACCCCGAACTTTCCCGTGTCCACGAAAAACCCCGAACTTTTTGTGAACTCCGAACTTTTCCGTGAACCCCAAACTTTTCTGTATCCACGAATCTCTGAACTTCCACTCTCACATGTCCACAAATCCCCGAACTTCCACAAAACCCCAAACTTTCACTTTCACGTGTCCACGGACATGTCACAGTTCATGTGTCCACAGACACGGTCACAGTCCACATGTCCACGGACACGATCACAGCTCACATGTTCACGTGTCCATAGAGAAATCTCGATTTTGGACACGCAGGTGTCTAGAGGCCGTGGACACAGGCCGAGCCATGTGTCCATGCAGCCTTTGCTAGCTTTCGGTCACAGACCAGCAGGCAACATCACCACGAGGTTCGTCCCCTGTTTTATGCCTGCACACACACCCGACAGCTGTGGACACATGCCGGGTAGCGTGTCCATGGGGGAGATTTCCTATTTTTCCATCGTGAATATCTTGTTCGTCTCACCACCGCCACCCCTCAACTCCATTTTCAATGAGTCTGACACCGTTGGAACCGTTGTCTCAAGCTCAACCACATCGAATCATCCAAACCTCAGCCAACATCCGATCTTGCTGGTTTGTTTTAATAGTAAGTCCTTCGCTGAGTTTAATCGTTGTTTCTTCTTTTGGTTTTATCGTTGTTAATGCAAGTCTTTAACTATGACTCATCCTAAGCATAGATTTACACTAGCTAAAGCACGCCACAGCATAACATAACCTCATTATTTAGCACACCTTAGTATGCATACCCATGTTAGCACTAAGTAATCTAGTCTAAGGTTAGAATCATACGATTAATAGTTAAATACAAATAGCTAAATATTAAAAAGTAAGTGATTACTTAGGTGGCAGCCTATAAGCATTCTGTCTTGCATTCACCCACTCATGTACCACTTGCTAGTTTTAAAAGTTTAACTATATACATTAGACTAGGTAATTGATCATTAATTACCTGGAGTAAAACACTCAGGTGGGTACACACTAGATAGTTAATGATGATAGTATGCCCATCACCGCACCAAAATTAATACCATCTACTTAGTGTAGGAATTCAATTGTGTAATATAGTCAAGGAACTAGTCACCAGAAAGCACGTTCAACACATCAGCACATGTTAGTGCACGTACCACCTACTAGCACTAATGATGTAACTAGATAGTTAATAGCTAAATACTCGACCACCTACGGGCATGTTAGGAAGTAAGCATAAATTAATTAGAATACTTATGTATTTCACTTTACATCGGTACACACCGGCACACGTGCAATCTTAAATCGCGCTCACATTCGAAACCATGATACATAGACATAAGCACAAGCCAATAATAAGTGCAAGTGCACAATATACACGGATAACTCAGGTCGTGAGCCGTGACATAGAAGCACGCACAATGCACTCATAATATAGTTTAATCACTAGGTGTCATCAATCAAAATAACTCTACTGGCCAACAAGTAGTGAATGGCCCTAAATTAAGGTTTACATAAAATTAAGTACTGTTCACAGACCTACACATGCACATGCCTCTCCAACAGCCATGCTAGTGGGCCTCACCGCTCCTCATAATAACTAATCACCGCTCCTCATAATAACTAATCACCGCATCATGCATGACCTGTCTTAGGTTCTCGCAGAATTTAATTGGTTCTTATTCGAAGTCTTTGGATTTTATTGCTTCTTCCCGAGCCTTGTTTCCTTTTTCGGTAGTTTTATTAGGTGTTTCCGTTTGCGTAGATAACGTTGAGAGTAAGGAAGAGTCTAAGCCTCAAGAGGAACCAAAAAGTCTATGTATGAAGAGAAGCTCGTAGATTGGGCGCGAAGCCAAAGATTAAAGATTCAGATCTTAAAAAAGAAGCTTTCAACCTCAAGTTTGAAGATTAAGTAATTTGCAGGCAAGCTCTAACCTCATATTGAACCTATAATTTGCTAATGCTCCTATAGTGCCTATTTATTCTGCTATGCATGATATTTTGGATTAAAACATTGTGTTAGTAATAATCCTACTTATTCCTAGGTATTTATATTTATGTCAGTAACTTACTGCATAGATATGAATACCTTTCTTGAAAACCATTGACGAAGTGTCCTTGATAGCCATAGGGATTACGTTTCTAAATAGTTTTGCAGAATGGATATTACCTTGTACTAGATCTGCTTAAGACTCCATTTACGGTGCTCCGCACCGCCGCACCATATACCATTAATTTGCAAAATGAGTTGAAAGAGTTTAGTGGTGTGAGTACAAATAAAAGGGGGCGGGATTAGAACAATTGGTGGTAGGTGAAGAGGGGATGTTACTGGTCGTGGGCTGGGGCTTACCTGAGGTGATGGTGATAGGTGTGTAGGCTTCGCTGTGGTCCACCTGCCGTGGACGAGACCGCCACCCCTGCCATATAAGGACCGATTCGTTAGCTCTCGACTTGGTAATTCTCGTGTAACCACAGAACATATACATTTTGGGCAGGACTTATTACCTCTACGTATTCTTTTCACATCGAACCACTGGAGGTTGGTAGTAAAGACACAAGGGAATAAGAGAAAGACGTGAGATAACTCGCTGCCTAGCCTTCGACGGTAATTGCTCGCGTCATGAGAGCGTAAGCCCGCGGATATAGCCCCTTGTTCGGTAATACTCGGGAATTGGAGAGAACCAGGAAAAGACGTGAATGTGATGGATATTCACGACCCGGCTCCGAGAATGTACCGACGCGTCATCGACGGCCTGGAAAACTCTGAGGGATGGCCCCTGTTTGCACCTTGAGTGGAATCTGTGAAAAACTGCGTAGATGTAGGATAGGCGTTATGAACTCTAATGATCAGGAGTAGCATAACTTGTGGGTACAGTGTACAACCTCTGCAAAGTTAAAAATCCTTTCAAATAGGCCGTTGTCACGGTACTGACATGCTACTGTTCGAGCGCTCTATGATTAGATTTTTTATACTGCCGTGATTCGTGAGTGCGTATAGCTACCCGTGTTTTGGAAGGTGTCTGAGGGGATAGTGGAGGCCCTTCCAGTTAAAACTTAAGATCTGGCGGGAATGGTTTTTACTTTTCCAAGTCCAACTTATTAAAATATAGATAATAAATGCTATCATTCTTCTTTTAAAATCTTCTGTAGTGAACTTTACATAAAACTGGCTCTTTGCCAACATAAACCTTGCTGCCTCATCTTTGCTATAACCAATGTGCATCTATACTTATACATTTATTTAGTGTTGGAGCTTGCTGAGTATTTTATGTGCTCACTCTCCTACATTTATGGTTTTAGACAGTGAGAATCGCGTAGTTGTTGTGCCGGTTTCATTCTACTTTCCAAGTCTGCTTGTGAATTTAGGCTTTGATGTTTGCTGTCTGCTCTGCTTTTAGTTGGTTAACCGGTGTAGGATCGTAGAAATCCTCATAGTGTGACCACTAAAAATCCTGTCTCAAGTTAGATTTAGAGACTGATACGTGTATTATAGTGTATTTTGAAAACGAGTGCGCGACAGTTCTGCCTCAATTCCTTGAGTCTAGAGCTTACCTGCAGGACGCTGACCCCCTCTGCATGCTTTTTGTTCCAAGATTTTTGGGAAATCAAGGCCGTCGCCGTCGCCGTTGCACCCTGGGCCCTCGCGCTGATGATCGTCGCCTGTCCGCCTCTAGCCAGCAGCACCCAAACTGACCCTCCGGTGAGCTTCTACGTTCTTTTTATATCACTCTTCGTAGCTCTGGCACGATCGATGTTGCCTCTGCGTCACTGACCACGCTGCTGCTCACAGCGCCGCCGCAGCTGCCGTTGCGCCACTGCCGCAGGTAACTACCGCCGGCAAGCTGACCACCAGGGATAAGCCCTCGACCCCACGCATCCATTTGACGAAGTCCCAGAGCAAGCCACTGCAGATTCTACCGCCGGCGAGCACCAAAGCCGTCTGTTCGCACGCAGGAGCTGCTGTCTTCCATGCGTCGCCAGCAGACAAACACGAGCTGCAGGAGTTAGGAGGAATAGATAGAAAAAGAAACGAAGCACTTCCGCTGCCCACTCTCATTCATTCAATTTCCTCTCTTGGCTATAGGTACCCAACAATGCTCCCTGAGTTGACCTGCGTTCCAATCAATTTGTAAAAAAAAAATCTTTTAATAGCATATACAAATAATTGGGGTAGTAAATCAAATAAATAATGCCCTGTTATGCAACCAAGATATGGTTAACACATTTATACAATTGCAGTAGGAAAATAAATAAGATCCACCTGCCCCATATTTCACTGAACCTTCTATTGCATTTTCCAAGAAAGTCAAAACTATCTTGGAATATTTAGGACACTTCTTTTAGAATTTCGTGAAAATAAGAATCATAATACGTTTATAATTAATTTAGGTTCATAAGATTGTTTCACTTTCCCCACAAATAATAATATTGCACTTACAGACTTATACCCTATTTAATTATGTTTTATTCCATGGATCAAATAGTAGGCATATCTAAAACAAGTTAGTATAAAGAAGGCTTGATTTGACCTAGTGTAGGTTTTTGTCGTGCAATAATTAATATTGTGTTTAAGCATAAGCATACAGGGTTCATTATTAGCGGCTCTGAACTTTAACTGGAAATGAGCCATCAAAATATATGGTACAGTGATCTGATAGGGATTTTTCGGGTTGAGAACCAGTTAGAGTCCATTCAACAATAAAATCTGCCAATGTTTAACTTTTGATGGCTTTTTGAGGTATGAACCCTATATGATACTGACCTAATTATACTGTTCAATGAGCTATGCGTCTAGCAGCATCTTTGCTATATAAAATATGGAAGAGAGGGCGGTCAGAGACTACTTTGATAGGATGTGCCAAGAAATAGTGCTTCAACTTTCGAAATGTCATCACAATCGCATATAGAAGCTTCTAGGCTTGAGGGAACCTCGTCTGTGCTTCCTTCAAGATTTTGCTTATAAATAGACCGATGATTGTACCAATGTTCCTTAGTCAGTTGATTGGTCAACCATCAGAACAGTGCTAACTACTGAGTGACTGACCGATATTATTTTGGTTTTGCGAGGTGTGGAATGGCTGGGCTGATTTGTTCTGGTCGGTTACTAGATAGGTTGGCTTGGGAGTGAGAGAGAGAGTTGTTTGCGCTGCTCTAGCCATGAATTGGGGATAGGAGAGTGGGGAAAATGTTGTGTGGACCCAGATCAACCCATTTTTTTTTTTTTGGTCGGATGTGAAGGAGAGCTGTGGTGGATGTCGTCATTTTGTTGTCTGCCTCTGCCATGGCTGAGATGGATACACAGGTAGAACAGAGGGATTGGCAAGGGGGTAATTGAAGAATCAAAGCCGTGTGAAACAGTGTTTTGACCGTTTCAACCTTGTAGCACAAAATTTCAAATCGTTTTCATTTCGAGAGTGAAACACTTCACAATTTTGTTGGTCGCTACGGTTTTGACTGATTCGTGCTAGAAACTGAATCGATTCTGCTTAACAAACATGACCTAAATATTTGTAAAGCCAACGTCACCAAAAACCTACAAAGGACCTAATTTTATTTTGCCAAATCTTGAAGGGTCCTACCTTTGTTCTGATCACGCCAAACCTTTGCCACCATATCATGAAATCCATCCATGGTCAACCACCCCAATTCAAATTTGAAAAGAGGAGTGCTGCCCCTGCGTACGGCTTGATTTGTATGTCGTAGCAAACGTGTATGATTTGATATTTTTCCAGTTAAAGCTTCTACACTAACGGGTAATTTGTTTCTTGTTTTTCAAAAGTGGGACCCTGGTCAGAAGAACTAGCCCAAGTAAATTTACGCCGGCCTTGTAAGCTCTAAATCTCCCTACGATATAAAGATTTGATACAGGCATTTAAATCATAGGTTATCTATCATCAAATCAATCATTAATCTTTTCAAATGGATTTATAATAATGTTAATATCACCACTAGTCATAATTAGGCTTGTTTCTATAGAACAAGCTTGAACAAATTCAGTAAGAAAGCGATCTTTGTTTTCTGGCTGTGCTGCCCCATAAGCAGCGGTAAGAACCCATTGAATAGCATGCTGCATTGCGCTGGTTCTGATTTTTTTTTTCTTCAATATTTTTTTTTTATCTTACCGTCATTCTTAAATAGTTACTCCCTCCGGTTTTAAATTATTTACACCGTTGACTTCTAACATCAATTTTGACTATTCGACTTATTTAAAAAAAATTTCAAATGTGTAAAATTTTGTTACTATTTGATCCATTATTAGTGGAATTTAAATAATTTTGTACATTAGAATAAATTTTTTAAATAAGATAAATAGTCAAAGTTGATGTTAAAAGTCAACGGTGTCAATAATTTAAAATCGGATAGAGTATTACGCTCTCTATGAACAGCTATTATCCACAAGTTATTTGCTTCTTATGAATGAAAATTTAATAATAGACTTTGTCAGGCTTAATTAATGTACATGTTCCATTCATTCCTCAGCTATGAAGCTGATTCTTTCTTAAGGTTTAAAATATTGTATGTGGGAATGCAGAGGTGGGAATGTAATTCCATTTTCTAAAAACTACAATGTGCGAAGTTATTGGTTAGTTCTTGTGGCCGCTACCTTGACCATGGGTGAGAGTTTTGACCCATGCAAGTATGGTTCTCTACTGTTCTAAAAGAGACTCACAAAATCCTGTCAAGATGCGTTTGGCAGCCTTGTCCATGATGACACCAGAAATAAGATTATAGTTACGTAATTTATGAATAAAACTTCAACCGCATATCTAAAATAATGGTGATGAAATCTTAAAAGTATTTACACATCGCAAGACTCCTTCCATCAAGTACTTCCGTGTTACAATATGACGTAGCACACATAATTTTCATGGCCCATGAAGTTGCATATGAACATGGGATTCAAAAGGACCAAAGCAGTCTATTCTATTGGACAAATATATGTATATATAAAAGAGGTTCTATTTAAGTGTTTGGGTGGACACATACATACATATATTGTCCACGTCTAACACTTATTTCAATACGACTCATCATCAAACCTGACTAGCAGTCATTCATGATTATTCGTTCCCTAACGGTTCAGGAAGTTGACGGCTGTCCTAATCTTTACGCATCAGCAAGAGGAATGCGAGTAATGGGGTGCACCATTAAGCTATTTTTCTTGTGTGCGATGAGCCCTTCAGACTCCCACACGTCAACGTCCTTGGGCTGCATTCCGATGGGCAGCTTCCAGTCGAAGTGGTACAGAAGGCTCGCCAGTGCAAGATCAAGGTTGGCCAGCCCGAGGTTTACACCGGGGCACATACGACGGCCAGCACCAAATGGGAGATACTCGAAGTTGGTCCCTTTGAAATCAAGTTTCATGTTCTCGAATCGTTCGGGCCTGAACTCCTCAGGCTCATCCCAGTATTTGGGGTGCCTGGAAATCGCCCATACGTTGATGAACACCCATGCTCCCTTTGGAATGTCGTAGCCCATGACCCGGCACGTCTCGCGGGCTTGGCGTGGGAGAAGCATCGGAAGAGGTGGGTGCAGCCTCAAGGCTTCCTTGATCACCAGCCTGAAGTAGCTGAGCTCTGCCCCGGCGACATCGTCCTCGGTGATGGTGCTCTTTCCTTTGAATGCCTCTCTCACCTCTGCCTGCACCTTGGCCATGGCAGTTGGTGTCCGAACCAGCTCCGTCATGCACCAGTTCAGCGTGATGGCCGAGGTATCACTGCCCGCTCCAAACAGATCCTAAAACAGTTTTACATATATATATATATGTTGCTTTGTCAGCGCGCATGGGCGACCAACAGCTAGATGATGAAAAAGGGGAAGCTGATGAAGTGAAACTTACAAACATGAGGGCGACGAGGGTGTCGTTGGTGAGCGGGACGGGCGTGTCGCCGTCCTTCTGGAGTTTGAGCAGGACGCCGAGTATGCTCTCGTGCTCCGGCTTGTCGCCGCCTTCCAGGGCTTCATTCTTCTCCTGGATGATCTGCTCGAGGATGCGCTGGATCCTGTCACGTATGACGAGCGCCTTGCGCGGCCCCGAGTCGAGCACCTGCATGATCTTGGAGGACGGGAAGAGGTTGGCAGGGGAGAGCCCCGTCGTATGATGAATGGCCTCGTGGAAGGCGTGGAGGTACTCGTCCTGGTACTTGCACCGGCTGCCCACTGACTCCCTCGCGAACGTGTCGTTGATGAACCTCTGGATCTCCTTGGTCAAGTCCATGGCGGTGCCTGCGGCGACGGACGCCGCGACGTTCTTCATGAACCGCGCCACCTCCTCCTCGCGGATGCTCCGGAACGAGTGCACCCGGGCGGCGCTGAGCATCTCCAGCACGCATATCTTGCGGAGCTGGCGCCACCGCTCGCCGTAGGGAGCGAACACCATGTCGTTCTTGTTGTAGGTGAAGATGGAGAGGGAGGGGTTGGCGAACCGATCAGCGAACGAGGTATCGTGCGTCTTCATGATCGCCTGTGCGGCCTCCGGCGACGACGCCACCAGCATGGGGATCTCGCCGAAGTGTAACAGCATGAGCGGGCCGTGCTTCTGCGCAAGCCGGCTCATTTTCCGGTAGATCAGTGGACAGGTGCCGAGGTGGTGGAGGCTGCCGATCAGTGGCAGAGTCCATGGTCCGGGCGGCAAGTTGAGCTTCGGCCTTGCGACGAGCAAAGACTTGAGCTTGGTGACGACGACGAGAAGCACGGCCACAGCCACCGCCAGGATTGCCTTGTCTTCCATAGTGACTAGTTAACTGTTTAATCTGTCTTCGTTGGTTGCTGAATTAGCTTGTGCTCACCGTGGACATCGCACCTGACAATTTGTAGCAACTATGGCGGGAGTTAGCAATATTATGAAATCATTACTACGGGGGAAATTTAGACAGCTCCGGTCCAAAGTCAAAACATCGTGGCTTGACCTCTGAATAACGTGGCAGCCTAGTAAAATGGCATTCGCTCCTGCCACCAATCCATTCCTATTCCCTCACAGAAAAATTTCTCCCACCGTTTCAAAATTTGTGTTGCACTTTTATTTCAAATTTGAATTAAACCAACAACATTAATTTTGAAATGGAGGGAGCAATAGATGTACCAAATTTCCTTAGCAAAAAGGAAACAAATGATAGTGTGTTACCAACTGCTATAAAGTTACTCCCTCTATTCTTTAACCGTTGACTTTTTAATTCAACTTTGACCATTTATCTTATTTAAAAAATTTGCTCAAATGTGTAAAGTTTTAAGTTGTGATTCAAATAACTCTAATAATAGATCAAATTATATCAAAATATATGAAATTTATCAAAAAAAATTTGAATAAGATAAAAGACCAAAGTTAAATTTGAAAGTGAATGACGACATCAATTAAAAAACGGAGGGAGTACCCATTATCTAAAATTAGCTACTGCTATGAAGTTGCTGGGAGGTTATTGAGGCACAATACTCCTACCATTTATTATACTCCCTCCATTTAAATTGATGTTATTAAAACAACAATTTCAGTTTGAAAATAAATTTAAATTCTTGTACTAACGACAATAATTTAATAGCGGATGGAGTAACTTATGAACTTGGATTATGCGATGTAAAGATAAAAATGGTAGCTGTTATACCATTTTGAACTTGTTTTATTTCATAATATTTAATAATAAAACAAGCTTTGCGTCAGTTTAACCAAATTTTACAGGGCATACCTTGATTCATAGCATAATTTATTAGTAAAATTTAACATAAAAGATATTTATGTGTATTTTTATTTGGTTTTATTTTACTCTAAAATTCCTTGTTTCTCGTTTTACCATCTATTAAATATGCCTTTGCATTATTTGCATGGATGCACACGAATATTTTGGGGGAGGACAACCTTTTTTTTTTTTGCTACTAGTATCTATTAATTTTGAGAGGTAAAAGGAGGTATACCATACAAGACTACAATTATTTTGGTCGAAACTGAGACGGTCCGGGTCAAAATTCGACAGTGTGGCTTGACCACTGAATAAGCTGTCGTGAATGCTCAATCGCACCCACTCCAGCCCTCCAATCATGCAATCTGACTTCTCTTACAAATCAAAATTAGGCTTTTCCTTGTGATGATAAAGGAAATATTTTCTAAGGTAGATATAGGTTTTTTATGTCTCTCCTCATCAAGTGATTGAAATATCAATTATCTCTCATATAGTTGCATTTCACAAGGTAGTAGCATCTTTGGTTACTAACTTACTGTACAAAACGCCAAGACTATAGTTGCAACGTCCCACACTCTGGCGCCCATGTCACAGACTCACTCTTGTCAACACTGTTAGGAGGTGCGCTAAGCGATGTGTACCACACATCAAAGTGTCGAAACATATGGCATGTCCAGTTCATATATTAAGGTTGTCAGTATTTGCCAAAATTAATGTATTCCAAAAATATAACTAAGAGATGTGTAAAATATTATTTCCTCCATCCAAAAATAATAGCATGCATGTAGAATGTTAAATGTTACTATTTTGGATGGTGGGCATTGCAGTGCCGTAATTTAAGGAAGCTCTTTTTCTAAAAGAACCGATTCTTTTTCCTTTTGTTGACTGCTACAGATTAAAAATCATCATCCTGATTCCAAACTTGTTCCAAAAACTTGAAACCAAGAAAGAAAATGTAATAACTTGTGAAACTTAGAAATACAATAAACTTTGAACTTGAAATTTTTTTACCAGATAATATTTCCTCCATCCTAAATTACAAGTCACTCTAAAATTCATTTTTTTCTAAAATATAAGTCACTTCTACTTCTCTCTTTCTCGTTTTCACCGCATTTGCTCTTCTTCTTATGTCCAACCCCAAAACCAAAACGACTTATAAATTTGCCTCTTAATCTTTTTATTTGTTCCCCACAACATTCTAGCATTACGGTAGTCTAAAATAATGTTGCATAGCTTCATTTGACATAAAAGACTTTTAATTTGGAAGTTAGGACAAGTAAATGCAACATTGATGTTTTCGTGGTGGTTAGTTCGGAAAAAATATTTTATTTCATGTGGCTGTGCTACCTCTTCTTTGTATAAGACTACTCCGTCCTTCCGGCTGCATTGCCAAAACCTTCACATGAGGCTCGTGTGCGTTTCCACCCACGTGAGCGGACTCAGGCGGCTCGTCGTCGTCGTCGTCGCACCGTTGGCAGACCAGCTTTCGCTGTCAACCTGATCCCAACTCCTTCTGGTCCTTGGAGAATTTTCTCGTCTCGGGATCGAGACCGGCCAGCGTTGACAAAGTCGCCAGACCTGACGCGAAACTCCCTCGTCGTCGCCCATGGCGTCCCCATCCAAGGCAGCGGTCTCGGCACAGCAGCTGGACCAGAGTAGTTGAAACAGAGCATGGAAAGAATAAAGGTCTTTTTGGTATGAATTTTTAAATAGCTTCTGCTCTAAATTTTATAAAAAGTCTATCAAACGGTTTATAAGAAGCATTTCTATATTTTCTTCTTAAAAAGCACTTTTTTAATTTGTATTAGAAGACAAAAACCACTAAAAATATTGCTTTTCAAAGATTCTTCACTAATTTATTCATTAGGATCACAATAAAAACCGTTTTGCAAAATAGTTTAAAAAGTGATTTATGTAGAGAATCTATTTTTTTAAGAAGCTATTTTTAAAACTATTTTGCTAAAAAACTATTTTTTAAAAATTTATAAAAACGAAGACTAAAGGTAAATTCGTTATTAGCCATCAAAACTTGCAGTCACTTAAAATTTTCAATTTACTCAAATAGATGGAAGTGATGAATAACAAAACAAAGTTAACATGCTAGTTGATAAAAAAATTAAAATTTTTAAGTGACTAATAAAAAATTTTAAATTTTTGGATGGCTCCCAATGAGTAAATAGTGACCGTTCGCTTTCGAATCTTTTTAGTTCAATCAAATGAACAAGTAAATATATTATCGTTTTGGTCTTGCTAAATTTCTGCAGTCGCCTAAAATAATTCATCCGTAGCCCCCGGATGACCGTTACTGCCAGCACGCGAGACTAAGGACAGTCAGTCTGCGCCATTGTTTAAGGAAAAAAGAAAGAAAATAAGAAACTTCGTCATCGAAAGACTAGACATGCTGACCGGCCCGCACATGTCGCTTATCTGGTTTTCCACATGATTTGAACAAGAGTCGCCCCTAAAGTTTTCGTACACGTGCTACCACGCATGTGTGCTTGAACCATGACTTAGGTTTCTCTTTTGCATGTCTTGCCATTCGAAATGAAGTAATATGGAAATCGAGACTGAGCGATGTTGTTAGTAGATCTCATACCAAAATTTGAGATTTGTTACGGTGCTTTTAATTAATAATAAATATTTATTGAATTAAATCTAACAGTTAAAAATAAATAAAAAAGTTAAAGGTTTGCCACTTTTCCGATGGCACATGCTCATTTGCCCTCTTCTCCACTGTACTTATAAATTTAAACAACTTAAACTGACTCATTTATAAATTTTTCTCTGATACAGTTTTTAAATCTTTTTGGCTGCCAACTAATTACGTTCTCATTGTGCTGACATGAAAATAACTAATGAAATGACCCTTTTCCCCTCCACCTCTACTACCTCTAACGTTGCCCGCCCGACGTTCACATCCCGCGTTGCCAACATGGCCTCACCTCAGGCACCTCCAACCCCTCCCCACCACCCCCGCTCTATCACCGTTCCGGCATGGCTGCCACCTCAGCCAGTTTCCGTCACAGATTGGCAAGGTTGTAGTGAATTTTTTTTTTTTTATCTTCAGTCAAGGGTAAGAGGACCATTTTCTAATTTTTATTCTATGTCAGCATGCTTATGTGGCATCTAAAAGATATAATAATGATAAATTCTAAATGAATCATCTTAAGTTGTCTAAATTTATAAAGATACTGGGAAGGATGGTAAATGAGTATGTACCATCCGCAAGGACGATAAATT
>BCLG01002627.1:0-30058 GCA_001602295.1 Zoysia matrella
AACATATTGTTATGGATTTTTCATGCGCAAACATATGCACAAAACAACAAGATAATTGTAGTGGCATCTAAATCGAGCGCGAAGAAAAAGATAAATGACATGTGACATGAACACAACCATAATAACTTGTTCGAATATAACAATAAATAAACTATGATAGATTATGACATATAAAATCACAACCTGTGCCCTATAAATCAATTTTGAAAAACTTTTTAATACATTAATTGGTCTCCTATTTTCTAAATGATAAAACTAAGAGTGTGTGAAGAGGTTACTGGTGAGCATATGTTAATTGTGAAAGATAGATGATAAAACCCATGAAAATGAGACCGCAGATCCGAGCCCTGCAAACAGCCTCTTGCAAAAATGCAAGGAAGGACTACATACAAAAGACCCAAAGTGCTCGGACACTTTCCCGGATCCTGCACAAGCGGGAACCACGTGCATTGGGGCAGCCCTTTTTTATACAACTTGGACTCCTAGACCCCATAAGTTTTTGGGTCTCATTAGTCGGCCATGGCACAAGTGAAAGCCAGCAAAAGATAGGGAAGTACCTACACTAATTCAAAAGATATCCACAATATTCAGCAACAGAAATGGCAAAAACAAAAAATGTAGTTCACGTGTTACCATTTTTTAAATGGACTAGTGACTGGTATGGATTGTTACCTAAAACTTTTACATAGTACCAGCGATAAAGAACAGTGGAGGTTGGAGATATGAATAGGATCTATTACTGAGAATATGTGCAGGACTCCAGGTCGCACAATCTACAACTATAAAGCATGTGACCCATGACTATATTACTGAATCTCTGCTAAGAATACATAAGAAGTAACCTATGACACATTGTACCGTGAAGGAATGCATAAGGAAAGTGCCATGTGAAATCTGGTAATTTTAGTCTAGTGCTTTGCAATAAATAATCAACAAATCTGGAAGGATTGGCACGTAGCTACTGCAATTTTCCTATCCAGCACGGATACACAGATACGTGTAGCGGTGTCCAGCGGATATGTATATGAAATTACGACAGTTTGTCAAAAAAAACCTGATACGTGGATACATTTCAATATGCTTTTTAAAAAATATATGATATAATTCTTAACAATAACATGGAATCCCTGTACACGACCATTCATCTAGAGCTGGAAACTTAAGCACCAGATCATGTCCTCACTTCCGACAACATAGGATGTATGATATGTAACAAACATTGCAGTTAGTATGAATGGAGCTTATACTGCATTGGTAGGTACAGCTTCGGTCACTCGTTGAGTGCTAGGATCTGTAATTTGACAACCGCTAACCAAGAGATAGCATAAAGCAAAAAACAGGAAAGACACAGATTCACAAATCCCGTCAAATCTTAAGCATAGCATCCAATTGCTTTTGCCACTCATTTCATCATGCTAAATGCCGTAACTAAGCTAAGCATTTGTATCCTTTGTACCAAGATCCAGAGCTATTTAGCCAAAGCTGGAAACTTTTACGAATCAATCAAGACTCACCGTCCACGAAGTAAGACGCGGAGGGCCACCCGCGTGCCGTGGAGAAGGAGAGCGCCTCCTCCTCGGTCATGGGCGCGTCGAGCTCCACGACCTCGACGGCGCCAGCTCCTACAACCCCCTCGGCGCCCCCGGCCGCCGCGATGCGGCCCATGAGCTCGGCGACGCCGTGCGGGCGGCGCACGGGGGGCACCCAGAAGGAGCTCCCCGGCACGAAGGGGAGCCAATCGGGCGTGGCGCGGCGCACCATGACCCCGTGGATGGCCTCTTCCAGGCGCCGGATCCCGACCACCTCGACCGAGGACGATTGGGAGGCGGGCGCGGCGCCGGCGCCGGCGTCCTCCTCGGAGAGGTCGATCTCGATCACCTCGACCTTCGTGGAGAGGCCGCGGAGGGAGGTCGGCGCCGGGCGGGCCAAGGTCAAGGTCTGCGCGAGGAGGCGCGCCATCGGTATACGGCAAGGCGGCGGCGGCGGAGATGGGTGAGACGGAGCACGAAGAGAGGATAGGGACGGCGGAGAACGGGGAGATCATGTGATGGTTATTGGGGACGACGTGGACCCCGCGTGTCAGTAAGTTGGTGGTCAGTGGGCTCACATGTCGGTGGGACGAGTGGCGACGTGGGACGCAATGTCAGTGACAGTGATAGATCCGTGACCGCCTTGCCGGGTTGGGCTTCTTGTGGACAGCGTGGCAGCGACAGGGCTTGCGGGGGCGCTGTTCGCTTCCGCGGGTGTCAACGCGGCCACGGCCTCCGCCCACCCATGCTGGGCCGGCTGGGCTGTTATTTCTGTTAGCCCAGCTAAAAAAAACAAGATCAACTCAGCTAAAAAAAACAAGATCAACTCAACTAAAAAGAGTTTTATACTAGCTTTTTTTAGGAAAACAAATACAACTATCCCTACTGCCAGCCATTTATGAATACATTACTCCAACAATAACAATATATATCAAAAAAATAATAGTAGTAAATAAATATAATAATGATAATATATAGATAGAACAACGACAAAGAAATTCAATTGTTCCAGTGACGAAAATAAATTGTTCTATGAGTAAAAATCATTGTGTCAATAGTAAAAATAAAATTTTCTAGTTGTAAATTAAAATTTTCCAGATATTTCAATGCATACATAAGAAATAAAAAGAAAGCATAACTATAATAACAATAAAATATAAAAATGAAAAGAAAGTAAAAAATATAAAAATAAGAAAATAAATTAAAGTATAAAATAAAAGATAAATAAATAATATAAAATATAAAACAAAAAATAAATATAGAAATGTACTAGGCCTAAAAATAAAGCAAAAGAGCCCAATAGAGAGGGTGTGCGAAAAAATTATAAGGTTTTTAATACCCACTCATAATTTTTAATTTCCTCATCATTATCAATATTAAATTTAATTTCTTTTTCACCACTCATATATATTTGAAGACTTGAAAAAGACTTACTTACTCCTCGATATGTAATTCTGAGTGGGTGATTAAGAAATTAAAGTTTTTTCATACGTAATAAGGAATTCACCCAAAACAAAATGTCACCACCCACATCCATGTCGTCTGCCCCGCCCATCCACCGCTCGCATCCACCAGCTCCACATGCCCATGGTAAAGGAAATGATTTTTTTTAAAATGATAATTATTTTGCTTAGAAATTATAAAATAATATTTAAAGTATGAAATTCTTAAAAAATAATACTCAACTGAACATTGAATGTATAAAATGCTCCCTCCGTCCCGCAATAATTGTCATTTTTTATTTTTAGATATCAACATCTGACCATTCATCTATTAAAAAAATTAGAATATAATTTATTTTATTGTGACTCATTTTATTGTTAAAAATAATTTAAACATGAGTTGTTGTTTTTTATATATTTTTATTTTTTGAATAAGATGAATAGTCAATTTTGAACTCTAAAATAAAAAAATGAGAATTATTCTGTGATAGATGTACTAGGAGTTTGCAAACACCCAACCCACGAAGAAACAGTTACGACCGTTTGGATCAAAGGAATTTCAAAGGATAAATTCCTTTCGAATATATTCTATATGGTCCATTTTAAACGTAGGATTTTTATAGGAATCCTACAGTAATTTCACAAGAATCCGTTCAATTTCATATGAAAAAAGAAATTGAAAAATTAGCGTGTTTCAAACAGAAACTGTACATGTTATTTGGAATGGAGGAATCAAGAATTCGTTTCCTAAGTAATGGTGAGAGTTCCTTCACAAAATATAGAAAAGAAAACATGATGTTGGAACTAAAGAAAATTTTGCTTCATTTTCATGTGTTGCCTCAGTGTGCTACCATGCATTCCTGTGTTCCGATGGCTTCGTCCTAGTTCCACTTGCCTAGAGCGCTACATAAAGGGAGTGCGACGCTTCTCATCATCATGGAACCACCGGATCTTCGTTGATCTCTAGAGAGATGTGCAACATGTTGATAATTTGTAAGATCTAGCGTAGTGTGAGTTGTGGGACGTGGGTGTGAATTTGTGCATGCGTTTAGATACTATAATTGTTACTTTTTCAACTTAATGGTATCATGCAAAGTACTGAACTATGTCTGTAACTTCTATGTTAAGAAGATTATTGTTGTTAAACTTATAGTGACATGTATGACTTTTGGGTGCAACTACATACTCTCTCTATGCCATTTTATAAAGAGGATGAAATAAGTGTGACATACAGAAAATGAGAAGTAGAGAAATGGAGATAAAGAAGTATTTGAATGAGAGAAGGTTGTACTAAGAAGGGAACAAATTACAATTTAGGAAAATTAGAGGAGTCCATAGTGACTAGGCCCCCTTGGAACACAGGAATTGCACTCGAATGGAACAGATATTTCACTGAAAATAGTTCAATTTCATAAGAAAACATAAAACATGAATTTTTTTCCCTCCATTTCAATTGGGGCCTTATAATTTGAGATGAAAGGAGTAGAGTATCATGCAAAATACTCACAAGACTAGTTTGACTGATTAATCCTTAATTATACACAAGATGATATATTACAACACTTTGCAACAACATCAGACTTGCAAGTACAGTATTTGACACCAGACATAAGATCGTGTAGGCACCAAAAACACAAACTTTGTATCTTAAGCTTCATGTTGGCTGTACCTCATTAGTAGATATATCAGATTTTTTTTGTCACTAGTAGATATCAGATTGTAACCCTTGTTATATGTATAATAGTCTTTAGGATGTGACCATGCATCAACCTGAGTGTCTTTAAGAATAGTCTTTAGGTCGTGGCCTGCATCAACCTTGGCCGCCACCACCACCAGAGCCGCCTCCCACAGCTCCACCTGCTGACCCAACTCCACTTCCCCCGCCACTTCCGCTACCACCATTTGCATTTCCAAATCCTCCACCACGGCCGTATGCGTTGCCGGCATGGCCAACACCACTACCACCTCCAGAACCACCACCGCTGCTTCCTCCATCTGCACCTCCGCCTCCACCTCCACCACCCCCAGTGCTCACACTTACCCCACCACGGCCGACATGAACACCCACACCACCACCACCGCCGGCCCGGGCATGCACACCGCCGGCAGAGACAGCACCACCTCCACCTCCACCGATCCCCACATTGACGCCACCACGTCCTACATCAACACCAACACCAGCACCTGCGCCACCACCCACGCTTGCACCACCACCATGGCTCGTTCCAGCTCCACCGCCAAACCCTCCACCGATACCGATCGATGTGTCATGCCCGCCATGGCCGATGCTCACGCCCCAACCTCGGCCACCTCCCTCCCCAGAGCCACCTTTGATGGAGAACGACTTGCTGTCGTTCAAGGTGTTTCTGTCCGCAAGAAGAAGCCTTGCATTGGCAAGCGGGAGAACTAAGAAGAAGCATAGCAGCAATGAAGCTGTGATTCTGAGGTCGCAGGTGGAACTTGCCATGGGAGTGTGGGATCGAGTATGGATCAGTGCTGGAGCTTCAGCTTGCAAACTCTGCTCTGGGACAGCTTTATTTGTAGTCAGTTCTTGTGGGGGTTTTGACGAAGCAACCTCACGTATGAGAAAAGATGATCCTGGTGAGCTGTGTCGCACTCACAAGTAGCCATGTCTAGTGGTGAAGTGGTGGACCACGTGCTCAAAAATTGTTAAGTACACCTTGTTAGACATATAAATCTAGTTTGAGCTGGCCATATACAGAATCATCTTAGTGCTGCACAATTCAGGCCCGTTTAGCATGGTTTTTTGGCGGCTTCAACTTCGACTTATAGGAAATATTTTACACTATTTATAGCAATACGTTGAAAGAGGAAAATAAACAATAAGCGTGTCAAACAAGGAAATCTAGCTTATACAGCTCGTATCAAACAGGGCCTTACAAGCTTCGGTGTATGCCAAGCAATTTGTATTGCCTGTCATGCTCGAGGAAGGAAAAAGGAATATATGCTTTAGATCTTTAGAAAACAAGGAGTGTAGCCGTTCACATGTACTTTGGTGATTTAGCATGCAAAGTTTCACACATGACCTTCGATCACAGCTTATTGTTCCCACTTCCACATTAGCTTTCGGTTAGTTAATGTTGCTTTGCAGTTGTGAGTCATGACAACTGTCAGAATCTATGCTCTGCTGGAAGATCCGTGGTTAGACCAAGCTAAAGCACATCTCAATGTCTCCGGATTGATCTGTGACAAGCTGAAACCATTTAAGTAAATTTCACAAAAATATCATACTATTACAAAATCATCGAAAAACTAGATTTTGCGTTGAATTTATTACAAAATTACATATTTAAGGGTGCGTTTGGCACTGTGAAACATTTCTGTTTTCAACCAGAATCGATAGAATCCGTGCCAAATGAAAATGAAATGAAACATTTCAAGCAAGAATCAGGGTGAATCGTTTCGCTCTTTTGGCCTAGCATCGTGGAATGGCTGAATAGGTGTTTCATAGGACAAACGCTTCTTTGCCCTTACTGACGTATTATTTTTTGAATGGTTAGATTTCGGAAATTCAAAAAAAGTTCCATCAAGTTCCCAAAGTTTCCGTTAGACTCGTTTCATCGAGCTCTTCGAATAGGTGCCCTCCAAATTATTCTCAAAATTTCATAAAATTGTTTCGTTACTTTGTAAAGTTCCTTAAAATTGCTCCGATATTTTTAATATTAATACATACAAGGGTATATTGATCATTCCAATCCTCCTACTCACTTTCTTAATCTGGATCAATAAAATTTACCAAACGGTTTCTAAAATAATTATGTTTTTGACCAGAAACTTTTTTAGACTGAAACCAAACGTTTCGGATTCTCAGAGAATCGGAACCATATCAAACGCACCCTAAGAGTTGTTCTTCAAGCAGCTCTCACTTGTCAAGTTCATGAGCAACACCTCTAATTGAAATGTGTGCGCAGTTTTATGATAAATTAGATTAAAAAAAAACTTTGTTAAAGTGGTCGGTCAGTAACATAAGAATACAGGGATTTGGCAGTCTACCTTTGTTTTCTAACTTTGGATGTTTGCATGTGGCAATAAACAATTGTACCGCACGTAGGACCATAAAAATTATGATAAATTCCTTATTAGCTATTAAAAAATTATAGTTTCTTAACAACCACTTAAAATTTTGAATTTTCTTATTAGCCACTAATGTTTTTTTGGCTAACTCTTAGACGGCTCGGCTAGTTGATCGGGTCGTGTCGTGCCTGCCCACGGGCCGACTATCTAGGCTTAAGCACGACTCGACTGATTTTCACAGGCCGAGCCGGGCTAGGCGAAGCAGAAAAAAAATCTCACTTTTCTTGAGAAATGATTGAAATCTAATTATATAAAATAAAAAACCGAAAATTAAATATAAATAGATCAAATTACATACTTCCTTCATTCTTAAATTGATGTCATCGTTGATTTTAAACATCAACTTTGAGCATTCGTCTTATTAAAAAAATCAATTCAAATATGTAAAATTTTAAATTGAGATTAAGTAACTCTAATAATAAATCAAATTATAATAATATATATAATATTTATCAAAAAGTTTTAAATAAAATAAATAATCAAAGTTGATATTAAAAATCAATAGCAACATCAATTTAAAAATGAATATAAGTATATTTTAATATTAAATTTCAATCAAATGATAAACGGACCGGAGAGTCCGTGCCGGGCTGAACGGGCTAAACGGACTTGGTATCGTACCTAATGGAGCCGGCTTAATCGAGCTATGCTCAAGCCGGCCAGAGCGCGGCCTGTATGCTCGGGCTGGCACTGCCCGTTTCTGACCGCCGTACTTAGACTGGGCCAAAATCATCAGATCTCGGACGGCCCATTTGGCCGGCCCCGTCCAGACAGAAACACCTAGTTGAACGACGGCGAATCGTTCTCCATCGAGGTAGCTGATAGCTCTGGGTAAGAAGGTCGGTGGCAGTGGCACTATGCAGGCACGCAACCGCCGCCGGCCAGCGCCTGATGGAACCGCCTCCCCAGCTCCCCTTCCTCCTCTGCCGAACCCAATGCGGCAATCCTATAAAACGTCCACGATCACCACGCCGCGATCCCTCGCCGCCGCCGCGAGAGAAGCCGGTGCCGCCAGTCCGCGACAATCAATCGATGGCGGCGTCCGCGACAATCACGTGGACCTTCGAGTTCCGCGGGTACTCTAGGGTGGACGGGGTCCTCATCAGGGACTGGGAGCCCCAGAACCGGCAGCGCGCGTACTTCTCAGGCGGCGGGCACACCTGGTGCCTCATCCATTCCCCCATCGACGGCGCCGACAACGAGAGGTTCCGCCTCGCGCTGTGGCTGATGACCCCGGACACCAGGGTGACGGCGTCCGTCGACGTCGCGGTACTCGACCCCACGTCCTCTCTGCCGCCGCGGACGCTGATCCAGAAAGACTCGGCGGTGCTCAGCTCGGACGACAAGGGCTTCGAGGTTTTCAGTATCGCCGTGCCCAAGATGTTCCTCCACGAGTCACCTGGCTTGTACCTCACGCAAGCAGACGCCATCCTGTTTCATGTCACCATCACCGTACTCTCGACCGGCCGGGATTCCGCAGCCGCCGGCGGTGCCCGAGACCAAGATCATCCCACCAGCCTCCGGCTTGATGGAGCAGCTCTGCAAGATCTACGCGATTGAGGACGGCTGCGACGTCACTTTCTTGGTTGGCGAGAAGCAGTTCCGCGCGCACAAGATCATACTCGCCATGCGATCGCCGGTCTTCAAGAAACAGCTGTACGGGGAGATGATGGAGAGCAAGGCAAAGATCATCGAGATCAAGGACATGCTGCCAGAAATTTTCCAGGCTCTTCTCCGTTACATCTACACAGACACCTTGCCGACTCATACGACATCGGCTCCTCAGGAGGAGGACGAGCAAATTATGTGCGGTCTGCTCATGGCCGCGGACCTTTACGACGTTGAGAGGCTGAAGCTCCTGTGTTGCTCCGCGTCCAGAACGTGGCGAAGATGGTCGCTTTCGCGGAAGATCATCGCTGCGACACGCTCAGGGATGCTTGCGTTGAGTTCTTCGCCACTTCGAGCACAATGGATGAAGTGGAGGCGACCGAAGGGTATGTGGAACTCCGCAGCAAGCGACCCTTGACTTTAATGGAGGTTTATCAAAGGGCAAACAAAAAGTTCTGCAAAAGTAGGGAAGGTTAGTATGTGAATTGTGATGTGTAGTATTTGTAGAATTTGCTGTTAAACAGTTGGGAATGTACGAGCTGCAAAGATGAATTTCAACTTGTAAGATAGTTGCAGCAGAACAAATGAGATGTGCCTCCCATTCCCATATAATGGTACAGATGAAACCAAGAATCCCGAATGTCTTTCAGGCTCATATTTTTGTGAATTCATACTATTCCAAACTTTATGAGTGGTTTAGTATAGTTTTTACTCTTTCTTCAGTTATAATTGGTCTTACATATTTCTTCGGCAAGGGCACCAAATTCAACCTGAGTTGGATGACTTGCAGGTTACATGAATTCTGAACATTTGGGGCAATAAGTATTTTAATATCTGTTTATTAAACTGCCAACTGGTAAGACCGGGTTATGATCATTGGAACCATAGAGAAGAATACCAATCCAGTCCTTCTACTGACTTATTTTGGGAGGGATTCATTGGAACCCAGCACTTCCTGGACACAAATGGAGAGACTCATCTACAATTGTGCCAGGCTCGTGCTTCCTTCATTCGAAAATCACAATTTTTATCAAATCTGCTAGAACACTATATACATATTTCATTTACGATGCTTGGGTATGCTCGTCATTAGTCATTACTCTAAGAGTTCCTTAATTAACCACCACAAAGTTTGAATGCAATGATGTGTGGTTATTGATGAACCAGATTTTAAATTATTTTATGTTATCAATATGTGGCTTCCAAAATTTTATAATTTGTTTGCATTCTTATCTTTATACTTCTATGGTGATCACTGCCTTTGTTGACAGTTGATGAATGAAACTTGTTGTACCAAAGAAAAAATGCTTTGAATCTATTTCTGAAAATATGTTGTAAAACCATGAATAGGCATGTTTCTTGTATAATGGAACAATGTAGTAGGATAACCAGATTTCCAAAATTTCTCAGAGTTTCTTTCATTAGTTATGAGTGAGATCCTTACCAATAAGGTTTGGAATTCATATTCTACATGAAGGCCAATGTACTTAGTGGACGATAATGATGTCCTTGTTGCGCTAGGCATAGTGGAGTGACGTTCACCATGTAACCGACGTGCAGCGATTTGGATCCTTGATACATGGGCCCAAGTCTCTGGACTCAAATTCTCAAAAACGAATGCTCTCTTCACAAGAATAAAACAATGGTCCTTTTGAATAAAAAGTGCAAGCCCTAAATGAATTAGCTTCATGTTGTATTTGCCAGTATACGAGATGAAAACTATTCAAATTTAACTTTAGACAAAATTAGTTGCCTAATAAAATTCATGACCAGTACCCATTTGAAAACAAATAGTAACCGAGTTTTTCACCAGAACCGAGTTTTTCACCAGTGTTCACCTTGTACTTTTTTCCCAGCCTACCCACCACAAACACTGGTAACCTTGAAAACTAATGACAATTTAGTGAAAATGTTATAAAATTAACATGAAGCCATTGGATGAATGCAAAAGTTTGCAGTTGTGAAATTTCAGAGTATGTCATGAGTATATATTGAGGAACACGCTGAAAACTTCTTTTCCTGCATCTGGAACACAGTGGACCTTGCAGGATTCTTTTCTGGAACATGACAACCCAGTGCAGAATATGCAATATGGCAAGGATTCCTTGTATTCCGCATACCATAATATATGCGCAGGCCAATTCTCTTCAAAATTGATAAAAACAAGATATTCAAAGGTCTATTCAAACCGAACTATCAGTTACAACAGCAGTCAACCATTCTATCAATGTAGCGCTGCAACAAAATCATGCACTCCCGGACGCATATGAAGGCACATACAGTATATCCAACTAAGATTCAGAAGGTTCGAATTAGTTCACAACGGCTACATCAGCTCAAAGTGCAGCGTTCAAAATTGATCACTTGTAGAAAGTAACATGCAGAAAAATCACTGCACCGGCTACATACTAATCTCTTCAGAAGGAATCAACTCAGCGAGCTTTAGCTGGAGGTACTCCCTGACTGCTCGATCCAGGCAACGGCGCTGCAGGACGGGCAGATTAGGCGGCGCTCTTGGTAGCATATGGTGCAGATGATGCGGTGCTGGCATGGCTGGAGGGTCACGCTTGCCTGCCTGCCCTGGCAAATCCGGCAGAGGAGGCTCTGGTCCACTGGGGAGAGAGGGATTGATTGTCTCTGGCGCGTGCGAATTGTTGTTGCTTCCAGGGCAACTGGTCGCAAGTCCATTTCCACTCTGCTGCCCTGCCTGAGCCAGCTTTGCATTGAGATACTCGTTCAGCATCCGCAGAAGGTTGCGCTCTTGGGTCGTCTTTTGTAACAAGTTAAATCTGGACGGTTCTTCAGAAGCAGGGACTTCATCTCCAAAAGCAGCTGATCGCGCTGGTTGGTCGTTGCCTGTAACATTTCCAAGCTAGACTGGTTCTTCAGAAGCAGGGACTTCATCGCAAAAAGCAGCTGATCGCGCTGGTTGGTCGTTTGCCTGTAACAAGTTCCAGCCCTGATGGAAGTCCTCATACTGACCCAGCCACCAAGGTGTCCGTTTTCACGTCACAGGCGACAAGAAGTACATTAGCAAAGGCGACACAGTTAGAGTTGCAATGGCCAATGGTGGCAATAGAAGAAAGTTCCTTATGGAGACTATGTAGAATCTTGGCCGCTGAGAAGCCATTCCATTCGTAGCATTCCGATCACAGTCTCCAGTGAGCTGCACAGGGGTGTAAGCAACACATCAGAGTCCTAATTGCATTCAGGATGAAAAGATCAATTTTAATTGCCAGGAACACACGCACGCACCTTGGTACGCCGTCTGCATATGCACTGGGCCAAGAAGAGCTTGCGGCTCAGGGAGCTTGAGGTTTCTCGTGCCGGGAAGCGCACGGCCGCCTGATGCAGCCGGATGACGGCCAGGAGCACGCGAGGGTACCAGGGCGAGGCGCGGCTCCTGAGGCGTAGGCGCGGAGGGCGCCCAGGCACGAGCGTGTCCATTCTTCACGCTCACCATCTCTGCAGAGCTTAACAAGATAATCCACGCCAGTGACTTTTTGGTTTGCCAGGTTGAACCCCGGTGTGCTGGGGTCGCCGCTGCCGAGCCCCAGAACCCCGTGGTGCGCCTGCCCTGGCTGCGCAGTCTGGTTGCCTTGGACCGGGGGATTCATCAGACGCGACGGCGTCACCCCAGCGACTGCATCAGAGCAACCAAGAAAACAGAGTGCCATCACCATCAAACCCGTCCAGCTGCAATCGAGAAGAGAAGACGACGAGGACATCACTCCTTTACATATACTATCAATGAAACTCAACTATAACAGTTGAGATTAGAGGTGAGCTCGTTCTAAAAAACATGTCTTCTATTCTATGAGAATAAATTGCTACTTTATAATTTTATTATGATTAAGAATATTGAAGAGAGTACAAAGCATAAAAAAGCACTTGAAGATGCTAAATAACCGCACGTTCGATCTCGGAAGAGATTCAAACAACTCGAGTTCGAGTTTGACTCAGACTTCTAGAGCAGCCTGCAATGTCTCGGTCTCATATGAGCTCCGTTTTAGACGTTTTAGATATGATTAAAAAGCTAACAAGATAATCTTTCCAATGGCACCAGTCTCATCTCCAAATTTGACCGAAATCAGCGGAAATCGTTGAAATAAAATGACGTCCAAAAACTGTTCGAGTGCTGCGACACTATCTTTTGGCTTTTGAGCCTTGTATTTTTTTTAGATCCATTAGTATTAGGGTTTGCCTCTAAGGTTGAACTAAACTCTATAAATTCAGTAGCCGCCGTCGTTAGAGATAGGTTTTGATTAGTTTTCTCCTGTTTCCAAACAGTTTCGCCGTTTGACGGCTTGTTGGTTATCTAACTTCGTGATTTAATCCAGATTTCGCAAGTGAGTTGCGTTCTTCCTTATTTTTGCTTGTGTTTTTCGATTCGCAAACAGGGATTAGACTTTTTGGCAAAGTCAATCGTGTGCATATGGTTGATAACCAGAGGAGAAGTGGTGCTGCGATTACGGGGTTCAAATCGTGTTGATTTGAGGCTGGATCGATTATGTGTCGCATCTCTACCAAATCGAGAGTTATCACGACCTGATGGAAGATCAGAAACCACGTACACATCAAGTTGCATCAGAGCTTCAGATACACCATCAGGTTCACATCTATCCTTGTTTATTTGGCATTCATCCGATCGTCAACAGAAAAGCCGCAATAAAAAAAAATTAGTCGATCGTTAGGTGTTCCTCTGTCCAAGCCGTGTTTAGCCTTTGCATAATTTTATTTCAGAGTCTGTAGTGTTGAGTTTGTGTCCTTAGTTTGTGTTTTGATTGCTGGATTTCGCGATCTTTTTGTATCGAGTCTTTTCCTTCATCGTTCATCCACATTGTGTTCAGATCTGTTATCGTGTCACATCTGTTAGTTGTTTCTTTTGCATTGAAAGTTTATCCCACCCACCCACCCATATTTCGACTACATCCATGCTTCGTATATCCACATCTTCATATTTATCCGCTGCTTAATCATCTAAAAAACGTCCACAAAATTCGCATCCAATTTGAAATTCGAATCTGTTTTCAACCTATTAAACAAATTTGATTCAGAGATCCATCATTAAAATAGTCATAACTTTTGTTTCTGTACTCCAAATTAGACATATAAGTACCTTTTTGGATAATTTCCCATCCTCCTAGGATCCTAGATTCAACAAATTCATAACAGAAGTTTCTGTTTTCACGTTTCGAAGTTTCAACACATATTTAACAGAAATTTGAGATTTTCTTCGGGCCACATATTTTATCATATTGATCTGAAATTTGGTCATGCATCATCTTTTGTGCCTTTGGTTCAGAGAAAAATATCAGAAAAATAAAATAAAAATAAAAAATTTTGTAGATCAAGAAGCCGAGAATTAACCTCTACTGAATTTTCAAGTGCTAAAAAAATTTCCTGAGTTCTAGAGCCTTATCATTTGTGTTGTTTCTGCCCTTTGATATATTCCTTCATATTCTTGTAACATCTGGATTTGTTTATAAGATTGGGTGAGCAATTAGAACATAATACTTGGAACACTTATTCAGTATTGCTATCTATCATAGAATTGTGTGCCACTCACTATTATTTCAGCCCTCCAAACTCCACATATCCACCTCGAATCAGAACTGCATTTGATCCTACAATTGTGGAACTACGACTCCCTGGTTTCTTCTGCCACTGGTTGCACCATCCTTTGCTTTGCTTTGGTAAGAATCTTACAAGAGCTCGGTAAGGTGTTTTCTTTTATGGAATTTTCACCACCCGCTCACTGTAGTTGCAGGAATAATAATTTTGCTGTCTATATGCTATTTTCTAACCATGACAGGAAGAAAAGGAGATAAATACAATAATATTGTGACAAACTTTGCTTGATGTAATCTGCTGCAAAGAGATGTTGCACATAATCAAAAGACGCATAAGTTTCAGACCATTGCTACATCATGTCCTTCTACGAGTAACTATATTCTCTCATCTCTTTCTTTATATGATGATTTAGATTCTACTAAATATATTGTTTGAGAAATAATATGAATAATCTATTTAGACAATGCCGTATGAGTGAAAGGAGAAAGCTTTTGAATGTTGGTCATGCATTAGTTGATCATGCTTTAACTTTGTGGCAACATTTCTATATAACAAAAAAATATCCTCTGATATGGAGTGATGCTAAAATTTTTATGAGAAAAGTTTTTTTGATACATATTTGAAATCTATGTCTAGTTGTGATAAGCACTCTTTGGAGGAGGAGTTTTCTACTGTACCTTCTATTGCATCTAATATTTTGCAGAAAATTGAGATCAAATAAGAAGATGAAAATGATACATACAAAAAGAAAGAAGATATACACAATGTTCCATGCATAGCTCAAGATGAGATTGATAATAACACGTCAAAAGGTATTGCTGAAAATGAGAAGAAAATTATTGAACATCGATCTAAAAAAGGTGACAATAATTTTGTTGCGCTAAAATTTCTTGTCTATCCTACTTTTGTAAAGCTACCGCTAATATCACCTTTTATCCATTTATTTTTGTCACTGTTTGATTTGCCCACTAGTTCTTGTGATAAGAAAAGGTTGTGTGCTGATATTTCTATTCTTCCTCTGTAACAAGAAGTGAATGAATTTGAAACTCCTAATTTTTATCCATTCACTAGTGCTGAAATTAAATATTTCACACCCATTACATGTAAAAATGATGAGCTGAAATTGCTATCTTTTTCAAACACTGTGGGTTATATTGAATATGATTCTTTTCGTTACCTTGCTACAGTAGAGAGCTTGATATTTTCGAAACTTGAATTGCCTTTGTTTACTAGAACCAATTTTTATGTTATAGGCAATTATGATTTTAGAGATGTTTTTATGGTGCATAGAGTTTATATTTGATCAAATTTGAAGTCTCTTGCATGATAAAAATAAATGACAAACTAGATGATGGAAATACAAAATGTCATACCATGTCATATTTATCTAGTTTTTCTAAAACAACATACTTTATGGCTTCTCAGAAGAATGATCTTACTGATTTTTGTGATAAAATACTTTGTGATGCTTTAGTGTGCAAAGATGTCATGTTTGCATCTTGTGATATTTCTAGTTATTTGTACGCTCCTGTTACTAACTATTTACAGAAGTACCATGATACCCAAAAGAGAAAGCAGAGGACGGCTTTCTATCAAGAAGGGGAAAATAATGAGATTATAAGGATCTTTGAGCAACCAAATGATTGCGTTCAAATGCCCCTGTGGCCTCCACCTTTTCATGTAGGTTTCAGTGCATGTTGGAGTCGAGGTCTAGACAATAAATTTGAGTCGAGAACGACTCCAAAACAAAAAAGAAAGGATAATGAGGACATCATTCCTTTAGATATACATAAGAGTCTTCAAAGTAGTATTGATGAAACTCACCCACGACAGTTGAGATTAGAGGTGAGCTCGTTTCAAAATATATGTCTTCCATCCTTTGAGAAATTGCTACCTAAAAACTTTATTATGATTAAAAATATTAGAGAGAGTCAAACAAAGCATGAAGAAGGATTTGAAGATGCTCAAGATCAGAACCGCATGTTCGACCTCGAAAAAGATCCAAACAACTCGGGTTCGAGTCTGACTCGGGCTTCTGGAGCAGCCTGCACTAAAACAGATGCCCCGATCTTATACGAGCTTCGTTTTAGACATTCTAGATATGGTTGGAAAGCTAACAAGATAACCTTTCCAACAACACTAGTCTCATCTCTAAATTCGATCGAAATCAGCGGGAATCGTTGAAATAAGATGACGTTCAGAAACTGCCTAAGTGTTGCGAGACTATCTTTTGGCCTTTAGGCCTTGTATCTTTTCTTGGCCTATTAGTATTAGGGTTTGCCTCTAAGGTCGACCTAAACTCTATAAATTCAGTAACTGTCGTCATTAGAGATATGTTTTGATTAGTTTTCTCCTGTTTCCAAACAGTTTCGCCGTTTGACGGCTTGTTGGTTATTTAATTTCGTGATTCAATCTAGATTTCGCAAGTGAGTTACGTTCTTTTTTGTTTTTGCTTGTGTTCTTTGATTTGTAAGCAGTGATTAGGCTTCTTGACGAGGTCAATCGTGTGCACACGGTTGATAACCATAGGAGAAGTGGTGCTGCGATTCGGGGTTTGAATCGTGTTGATTTGAGACCGGATAGATTGTGTGTCGCATCTCCGCCAAATCGAGAGTTATCACGACCTGACAGAAGATCAGGAACCACGTACACATCAGAAGGTCGACTCCGATTGCAGGGACACACACGCACCTTGGTATCCTGTCTGCTGTGCGTCGTAGGAGATGAAGTTCTGTGCGCTGGTCCTGGTGTCGCCGTTGCCGAGCCGCAGGACCCGGTTGTGAGCCTGGCCTTCCTGTAGCAGTACAACCTGGCGCGTGTTGCTCCCGCCGTCTCTAGGAAACAGATGCGCGACCAAGAAGGTGAAACCGTCAGGTGAAACGGGAGAGACGGCAGTGCGGAAACAAGAACGAGAGTTTCTTGGGCAGCCACTCACCTTGGCTGAACGTGAATGAAGGAGCAAGGTAGGCGGCGCGGTCGTTCTTGGGTGCCGCTCTCTTCTTCCCCTTCTGCTTGTTGAGTCCCGAGGCGTCTTCAACCTTCGGCTTTTTCCCCTCGAGCTCCTCCGCTAAGCGCAGCGTGCAGCAGCGTAGGCAAGCAATTGATCGAGCACCTTGCCTGCGTCTCAAGAACTGATCCCAAGGACAAGGTATGGGACGCCAAACGTGGACAGAGCCAAGGAATCAAGAACCGAGCAGAGAGTCGAGGCCATGAAAGAGGAGGAAAGAGCTATATAGGCAAGGTGCCCGGGCGCCGCCGGGCATTGCAGCCGGTGGCGCCATTTGAACGACGGAGCGGATAGTGCTCGGGCGGTTGCCGGTTGGAGTGTAAAATGGGCCTAAATAATCTATGTTTTGGCCCAACATTTTGGCAGACATAAAACTGTTCGCAGTCCATATCCGTTTGAAATGTCTAAGGTTGGAACAAAGGGAAAATTCCTATTTTATGTGTTTCTTTCTATAAAATGGAACTGGACCTATATTTTTATTATTCTACTAGCAGTGACATCTCACTATTGCTAGAACGTTGTCTCACACTGTCTATTGGTTTCTTTGTCTAAGTCACACTACCCGCTTTGATTTCGTCCGAAAGACACCGTAAAATTGTATTTTTTTTGTTTGTATCATATTTTGTTAATTATTTAAACCTTTTTAGCAGTCAAGATGAGATAGAAAAAGGAGAAAAACTTGTGAGTGTCCATTTAACTTGATACATACATCATCTGATGTGATCACCATCTTAATTCTCATCGTCTAGTGTCTGATTTATCTTGTTAGATATGCATGGTTGATTGGCTGTGGGGAGGACTAGGCTGAAAATTTAGATTGATACGAACATAACAGGAGATCTGAAGAAAGGAGAAGTGCTCAGGTTCAAGAGAGCATTCTCCCATTTTCCTCTTATATCTCTTGTTATAGCTGCTAAAATATTTAAGTACCAATCATAGCGCGCTATGAACAAAAAAAAAAAACCCTTTCGATGTTATGTGGACAGAATCAAGACAGACGGTGTGGTACAGACACAATTACGATGTTCCCCCAAAGTTTAAAACATGGTGTGGAACATATTATTTAAATAGCTACAAGAAAAACATTATATTTATATAATGATTCATTAAGATGTGTTTGGTTCCATGTACGAAACTGGATAAAATCGTTCGCTCTAATTTTTTGAGTTACTTAATTTAAAGACAGGCTTCGTCCAACTTTGATTATTATTCTTCATAAATGCTGTATGGATTGATCCTGGATTTTTCGCTAGGTGACTCATCCAAGTCATGTGTGTAGGTTAGTAACAATATTAATACTAATTAACCTATTTTTATTGTAAATTAGTATTTTTTAATACATGATTATATTTTGTAAGGGATCATAAATTAATTTTACTTGATTGGCAAAAATTTAGAGTATATTTAGCGATAAATAAATTCTCATAGCTATACAAGAAATATGATGATCAATGACGGATGTGTTTCATCATAAATCATGTTAAAATTGTCACAAAATGACATCTCTAACAAAAATGAAAAAGGTCATGTGTCTTGCTTCATAAATTAAACAAATGACGTTCCTTATTTTTTCATCACGGATCACTACTTCCATGACAATCCTTTTTCATCACAAAGCTTATCCAGGCCCATCCATAGCCCAAAAATTAGTGACAAATAGAATTGTCATATTTTGGTATGCCGAGATCCATGACCATACCAGTTGAGTTTTTCCTTTTCCAATTGACTATTTGGCTTAACATATTTAATCTCAATCACAATGTCATCACAGCATGGAAGACTGACCAAATAGCATTGTATACACCTCTGAACACTAATAAATTTTTAGCATAACATAAACAGCTACGAGCCTACGAGTTTTAGGGCACCTTTGGCAGAGCTCTATTCTCTGGATTTACTCTTGATTCTTTTGTGAGTGATTTTATGGTTAAAAATGATTCTTTTTTATTCTTATAAACTCTTAGAATCAGGACTAAAAATCACTTCACAGAATCAGAAAAAGCTACTTTTTCAGCTCCTAACTCTTTAACTCATTTCAAAGAATCACTTCACAGAACCAATAATCACTTCTGTTCAAAAACAATGTTTGGCAGAGCTCTTTCTAATTTTGTCTAAGAATCAGAAGTTAAGAGCTCTGCCAAAGAGGCCATTAGATTTTAACAGAACTATCAGCCATGTTTTTTTATGAGATGGTTAATGTCCATTTTATTATTTTTTGGAGTTTTGTTAACAATGTATTCTTACTTAAATCACATCCTCCGGATTTCTCAAGAGCACCGTCCGGCCAGGTCAACTGTTCCAGTTCCCCATTTTTCGTTAAGATCAGAAGCAGCACATGCAGTATCAAGCTTCAAATTGTTTAGAGATTCAGAATTTCGAGGTCCAATATTGAACTTAGGCCATTCATTGACTTATTAACAAAGTCAATATGCACATTTCCTGTACCAGCCAACATCAACATTTTATATACTGAAACAATTTGTTTCATCGTCTGTACGTTTGACAAGCATCAAGTGGCCACATGCTGCAAATTGACCTTGGGATTTCACCACAAGTTCAGTCTTATACGTGCTGCGCAAGTTGACGTTAATATGTAACAACAATACCAAATCTTACAGTGGCTACGGGTTCAGAGGAAATAAAAATTTAGCTGCATTGAATCTTCTTAAGACTGAATGAGGTCATGGTTCATAAAATTTTTTAAGTCTGAAAAATCATTACAGTTAACTTGCAGCAATTCAAATAAGTGTGTCGGTTATTTTCTAGCAATGCTGATGACTATTGATGTGTGAGACTTGGTAAAGAATGGGAAGGAGAAAAATCGTTTCTGATCTACTTCGCAAGACAAGATTTAGAGTTCCTCACAGTAGAAAGTAGACTCGGTAAGGGTTCAAATTCGTATCTGCAAGTTGCGGAATCATATCACTATTGCTTGCACGTGAGTTTAGTGTTGTTTATAGCCAATTAACCAATCTACTACTCCTGGTTGAGTCCATTCGGAGTCGTCGATCTTTGGTTGAGCCGGACCAGATCAACTTTGAGACGACGACTTGAATAGAGTTATATTCTAGCTCCCTATATGGCATCTACTATACTTCGTATTGATGATTATTTCATGTGTTCTTGTTACTGAGAGTTGTGGCTAAGGCGTGACTGAAATAGTTTTTGTGGACAACTACTCTGATTTATCCTATTTTGAGTAAACTGATCTGCTTTTCCAATCAGAGATGAGTTCTTTTTCTAGATTCTAAAAGCACTTCTAATAGTTCCCTAAATCAAGTCCCTAAAAAAAATATAGGAAGCTATTGGAAAAATACTCCTCCAACAATACTTTAAACCAGATCAACTTTGAGATGACGATTTAAATAGAGTTATATTCTTAGCTCCCTATATGGCATCTACTACGAGTTGGGCATCATTATGGCTATGTTTGAAATCAGCAGAGATATTTATAATCTAGATTATAGAGGTAGTTTATATAATCTGATTTATAAACATAATCTGATAGACGTGTTTGGAGGCCAGATTATAAAAACTATGTATCTAGTTTTTTCTTGACTAATGACCTATTTACCCTTTGTTGTTGAGGAGCGGTGTTAATTTTCATAATAATTAGAGATTTAATAAGGGCAAAATTGTCTTTCATTAGGTGTAATAATCTTTTAGGTTGTAATGACCGAGTTTTCATACCTTTCGGTAACACCCGATCTTACGTACTTTCGCCAATCCCAGAAGTTTAGCAAGCAGTTTATCACAAGTGAGCAATCAAAAAACCATAACAGAATGAGTAAACAAGATAAGATAAATTAGTTCAACGAGATCATTCAAAAACTTACTGAACTTTTCAAAGCGGAACAAAACTACCGAGAATCCAAGAGCTAGAATAGCAGCGGGAATAACAAGCGAGAGCAAACACCAAGACAAACCTCTTCCTCCACAGGCAATTCGAGTGTAGGAGCGAACCACAAACCACGGCTAACAAGCTGACGAGAACGATCTTCTAACTGACCTCTGAAAAAGAAGGCCGTGAAAAGCCGTAAGTATGTGAATACTCAGCAAACCGCGCACTACCTAAAAACAATGTACGCATTCAAAGGATAGTTTCAAGGATGAAAGCTGGCTCAAGTGCTAAATGCAAGTTTAAAATATTTTATTTTTAAGATGTAAGAAGTTTTATTTTATAACAATCCAATTTTATTATTTTGCCTCGCAGAGATCTCTGTTATCCCGAATGAGGGTTCATTTTAAATGTCAGTGTAATCTTCACACCCAGCCATAGCTCAAAGGCTAGAGTCCAAAACATTTCAAAACAGAGATAGAAGGAAGAAAACAAAACTACTCAACGAGGAGCACAACTTAGGGGGTGTCCTTTCAAAAAGACGTGGCAATGCGCATTGACTGTAACTCTGCAGAGTTTATGCACCTTGTCCCACGAGAATTGCTGTCGAGAACCACTGTCATGGTCCCAACAGACACACAAGACTCATCCACAAGCTTTAACTGGTGTTACCTGTCCTCCAGGAAAGGATCCCAGTCACCTACGCTGTCGGGTCCTAGAGTTGTGAGGAGCCTACCACGGATCAGATGGGGTATCTCGATCTCATGTGAAGAGTCGTAACTCTACACCACACTAACATATCACCGCCAACTCACAGGTAAACAAACAGTCTCAGCAAGCTTTAAGATCAAACCTCTGCCCATACAAGGTAATGTGGTGTGCATGGTTGTCAACTGAGCGTACAAGGCTCGAAGGACTCGGTCCTTAATTGCCAGAGCAGGCTCTCTCTCCAACCTCAACTCCAACAACCAACAAACCTCTTAAAGGGTCCAAAAGCCGAAACCTCACGTGTACCCGCAACAGATATGCCCATAGAGACACCCCAAGAGTCTCCCAGCATCTCAAACTCATGCCTGCCTTGCTAAATAGTAAGTATAGAGTTATTTGCAAAACACACACATTTGAATCACAGTTCGAAAGCTTTTAATACAAATTCCATTTTATACTAATAAGATGTGAAGCATAGTAAATAAATACAACTAAGCATGGCTAAGCATAAAAGTAAAGCAATAGTACTAAAGTAGTCCTATGGCTCATAATATGTGGAACGATAAATAAGCACGGCTTAAAAATGTTGCTAGCGTATTTTAAAATAGTTGGCATGCAAATTATGGTTTCAAACAAAACATGTAGTTTAAAAACTGGGATCAAAGTTTGGTCAAGGAGCGCGGCTTGCCTTATGAATCGAGATCCCATCCAGGATCTAGGTCCTCGTGCAGAACAGTCTTCAAAAACTCAGCAACACCTCTAGCTGGACAAACGGCATGAAAAACGAGTGAGAAACTGAAAAGGATGACTAAGCGACTACTAGACCAGACTCTACTAACAGTACACGGATCAAACAAGAACTGACTACAGGATAATGTCTCACAATCATGTCCGAGAAGAAAAGACACGGACTCGGTCGAACGTGTGAGATTCGAGGTCTAGACATGGTAGACGGCACGTGTCCAGGGCTCCGGTCAGACGTTGGCCCGAACAGGAAGGAACAGAGGCTCTGACACAATCACAGCCATGTGACAATAAGCTGGGTCATAGTCGGACCGTGGACACGTGTCCAAGGGCTTGGACACGGTGCCTGCCGCGTGACCCACGAAATGGTCATCAAATGCACGACTAGAGAACGAACTGGGGTTAGACACGGTCACAGCCGTGCGACCCAGAGCTGAGTCATAGCCGGACCTCGCACATGTCCGAAGGCTTGAACACGGCCAATTCAACGTGTCTTTGCCCTGAAACTGAACTGGACACCACACGAGCTACGGATCGACCTAACCAACGAGAAAGGAAAAGGATAGAAGTGCTCTCCAAAAAATTGAGCCAAGATTGAAGCAAGACCGCAAGGATGACGACCGAAGGTGAAAGCGACGTCGGAACTCGACATGACCGAACGATCCCAAACTCGGGCTCGGTCACAGCCGACTCCACGTGACCTTGGCCTGAAGGCGGAACGATCTTTGTACACAACAGTAAACTTAGACTTTAGTACCAACTTGTAGCTATGAGTTGCGAACTTTGCTAGGCAATTAAAAAGGTGCAAGGACAAGGGAATAGAGCTAACCACGGCTTGGTTCAACGAGGAGCCGATGGCATCGTTGGCACAGAAAGCTCTCCAACGAAACGATCGGTGAGTTGACCCCAGGAGCGACGACGTGGACGGTTGAACCTGCACTCGAAGTGGTGGCTCAATGCAAAATCGACCAAGAAAAAAGACGGAGAAGTCAGCACTCACAGATTGAAATGAAACAAAAAACTGAACAGAGAGACAAAGATGCTCACCGAGACTTGAGCAAGAGCCGAAGAGAAACTGCAGGAACACGAGCCAAGGTGAAGACAGCGTAGCTCAGATTCTGGGCGCCCGAACACGAAGAAGGGCGGTGATCCACTGATCTGAATAAAACGCCAACCATGACTTATTCCCAAGACAGCAAACCAACAGGGCACGAAAAATAAAGATGGAACACGGTCTCACCAAGGAAACGACAACGGTGTGACAACGGTGACAGTGGCAGCTCCACCTTGATGATTTCACCACCTGCCTCCGACGATAGCCTTCGGCTGTGCGGCGGCCTTGCAACCAAGACGTGTTCACGCTCTGACGATTTGGTCCTCCTGGCACAGATAGAATTAAAAGCTCAAACAACAAAAACGATGGCCAAGGATACGACAAAAAACGGAGGAAGCTCACCGAAGACGGCCGGGTCATCGGGGAAAAAACCAGCACCGAAGTGGACACCAACACCCTACAAGGTGTTCTGGTCACAATGAGAGTGCTCGCCCCCCTTCAACCTTGCACATCAAGCAGCAACAAACAATCACAGACCACTGAACCGGGAAAACAGAAATCGACGATGGCAGCAGTAGAATTCCACCGGTCTACCTTCACCTGAACAAAACTGGACGAGATCAGCACCACAAGAGACAACGCACAGAAAGGCAGAGAGATCACCGAGGACCTGAAAGGACAGGCTGGCCGGTTTGACGAAGAAGGCGCGACAAGGCAGATCAGAGACGGCGCAGACGAGATGACACGAGGACAAGACGACGTCGGCACAGTCCGATGAGCAGGACGGCGGGCACAGACAGTGGCGAGATCAGCTCAAAGATGAGGCACCGCGCCATGAGCCAGGGAAGCGAACAGGGATGGCGACCGAGGCACAGGCAGACGAGGTGACGAACGGGTGGAGACGGGGACAACGCTGTAGTGATCTTTTCTCGGTGTCTAGGAGTGTAGATCCGAGAGTTTCGTGTCGGTAACAGATCTGTGGTTCGGAGGTGGTCAATACCTTCGGATCCGGTCGTCGGAGTCGTGGAAGACGATCTGGCCATCTGCCCTTTGTCGATGCGGTCCTCTGCGCTAGGGCAGCGTCGGTCGGTGGAGAGGGCAGTGGCGTAGAAGGCGTAGAAGTCACGGCGACGTCGTCGATCTCCCGGTGACGACGGTTGTCGTGGCGGTGACGGCGGTGGTGCTTCCCGTCGGCACAGCGCCCCCTCAAGGATCGGGTTTAGGGTTTGTTGGTGGGGTGCGGCGGTACAGATGAACTTAGGTCTTGAGTCCCGACCGGCCCTCCACCTCTATTTATTGTGACGCTGGCGACAGGGCCCACCAACCATAATGGGCTGAGCGCCTCCGATCAGAGCGCGATTAGGTCAAGGGCCCATTAAGGCCGTTGGGCCAAAATGGGTGGAGATCAATTTCTAACATTCTCTCCCTTTATCTCACTTCATACTTTTATCTTTATTACTTTTTAACTTCACTCATTCCATTAGAACTGTCTTATCGTCACGATCAATCGCCGATAGACTTAACAGCTACAATATATTTTTCTGTTCTGAAATAGTTACTATACATTTTGGGTCATCTTTTAGTTCAAGAATCACAGGCTTTCCCTTAAACCTATGCCGACAACATGTTCAATAAATACTTTTGGTGGTAAGCCTTTAGTAAGCGGATCCGCTAGCATCTTTACGATTCTTATATGCTCAAGACTTATGATTTGATCCTGAACTTTATCTTTTACAATATAATACTTTATGTCAATGTGTTTGGCAGCACCACTTGACTTATTGTTGTGTGCATACGTTACTGCAGGCTCGTTATCGCAGTACAATTTAAGTGGTCCATGGATGTCGTCAACCACTTTTAGACCGAGTATGAACTTCTTAAACCAGTTCACCTGCCCCGTAGCCTCATAATATGCTACAAACTCGGCATACATTGTGGACGATGTAGTGACGGTTTGCTTTGAGCTTTTCCACAAAATAGCTCCTCCAGCGAGAGTAAACACATATCCGGATGTAGACTTTCTATTATCTCCCGCATAATCAGAATCTGTATACCTCACTATATAGAGTTTCTTGCAAATAGCGCAAGACTTTCTTTATCAATTTCTATTGCTCTATTCCAGAATTGCTCTGGAATGTGTCAAGTAACCCGGTAACAAATGCTAAGTCAGGACGTGTACACACTTGAGCATACTGTAAGCTTCCGACAGCTGAAGCATATGGAACCGCTTTCATTTAATCGATCTTATATTGGTTCTTGGGGCATTAAAAATCTCTATATCTATCACCCTTGACTATAGGTGCAGGTGATGGACTACATTTATGCATACCATATTTCTTTAATACTTTCTCTATGTATGCCTTTTGTGACAATCCCAATACCCCTTTTTTTCTATCTCGGTGAATTTCGATTTCTAGAACGAATGAAGCTTCACCAAGATCTTTTATATCAAAGTTTGAGGATAAAACCTTCTTTGTCTTCAGTAGCAGACTGACATCACTACTAGCTAGTAGGACATCATCCACATACAGGATTAGGAAGATAAATTTTCTATCTTTAAATTTCGAATAAACACAGTTATCCTCAATATTTTCTTTAAATCCAAATTTCTTTATGGTGCTATCAAACTTCAAGTACCATTGTCTTGAATGTTGCTTTAACCCATAAATCGATTTTTTTGTGCCATGTAAATATTTTTCTCCAAATCCCTATTGAGGAATGCTGTCTTTATATCTATTTGATGTAACTCTAAATCATAATGTGCCACTAGCGCCATTATGATTCTGAAGAAATCTTTACATGAGACCGGAGAAAAGGTCTCATTGTAATCAATTCCTTCTCTGAGTAAAGCCTTTTGCCACGAGTCGTGCTTTATATCTTTCTACATTTCTTTGGGAGTCGAGTTTTGTCTTATAGACCCATTTACAGCCTACTGTTTTAGCTCCTTTAAAAATTACTTTCAAGTCCAAGACTTTATTAGCCTTCATGGACTTCATTTCTTTTTCCATGGCCTCAAGCCATTTTGAAGAGTTTTCGCTTCTCATGGCTTCTTTAAATGAGGTGGGATCATCCTCCATTTGAAATTTTTCTGTCTGATAAACTTTATAGTCATCAAAAATAGATGATCTTCTTACTATTTGAAACCTCCTTGGGGCCTCTTTATCCTGTACATTTTTTATTTGAGGCTGTTCTTGCTCCCCCTCATCTGTGGCAATGGGTTCTATTGGATCTTGAGGAACAGGTTCCTTATTCTCATTCATTGTTGCCACAGGAGAAACAATAACAGGTGCTTGCACTACAGTATCTCTCACCGTCAGTGCAGCGACAGCAGGTAGTGTAAAGAATGGCTTCTGAATCATCGGAGTGGACGCATACGCCCGCTTTTCTTTAAGGTCAATCTCTCCCGCTACCATGCTCCCTCTCATCATCTCATCCTCTAAGAAGACAGCGTATCTCGTTTCTATAAACTTTATATGTCTGTCTAGACAGTAGAAACAATAATCTTTTGACTTTTCTGGGTAACCAATAAAATGGCAACTTACTGTTTTGAGATCAAGCTTCTCAATGTTTGGGTTAAATACTTTAGCCTCAGCTGGGCTCCTCCACACTCGTAAGTGATTTAAGGAGAGAACTCTACCTGTTCATAATTCGTACGATGTTTTCGGCACCGATTTACTGGGTACTCTGTTGAGAATATGAATAGCGGTTTTCAACGGCTCCATCCACTAACTCAATGGCAGTGTGGAATAACTCATCATGCTTCGCACCATATCCATCAGGGTACGGTTGCGTCTTTCAGCTACTCTATTTTGCTGAGGTTCGCTCGGTGTAAAATATTGAGCCACTATTCTATTTTTCTGTAGAAACCTTGCAAAAGGTCTAGGAACTTGTCCATATGGGGTATGTCGACCGTAGTACTCCCCCCACAATCAGATCGGACTATCTTTATCTTTAAATCGTGTTGGTTTCCAACTTCAGCCTTAAATATCTTAAATTTATCCAAGGCTTCATTTCTTTCTTTGATTGGATAAATATATCCATATCGGCAGTAATCATCTGTAAATATTATACACGAGTCATAACCATCTATACTCTTCACAGAAAAGGGACTACAAATATCCGTGTGAATAATTTGTAGAACTCCTATGCTTCTTTTTGCATCTTTCTTAATTTTCTTTACATATTTTCTTTTAATGCAATCTCAACATTGTTCTAAATCTGAGAACTCTAGTTGAAGAAGAATATCATTCTTAACTAGTCTTTCTATTCTCCCCCTCGAAATATGGACTAAACGACAGTACCATAATTTCGATGACTCATCTAGAGTTCTTTTTCGTTTTCTATTTTCATTGATGGACGAGGATTCGTTTATCTCGCACGCAACATTATCATTATTGCTTACGACATTCACATTATCACATAGTGATAACAAATAAAGCTCATTTTGTATGATGGCAAGACCAACATATTCTTTATTAAGCATTATTTCACACTTGTCATTTTTAAAATGACAATCATAACCATCATTATCCAAACATTAAACACTAATCAAATTTCTCTGTAGAGAGGATACATAGAGAACATCTCTAAATATAAGAATAAAGCCATTAGCTAGCTCTAATGAAGGATCTCCAACGGCTTCAACTTCATCTTGGACTCCATTTACAACTTTAATGCATCTTTCTCTTCTTTGCATAGTCCTCGTCGAACAGAATCCCTGCAATGAATTAGCAACATGAACAGTTGCTACAGAGTCAATCCACCAAGTGGATTTTGAATATTGCACATATAGAGATTCATTTATAAAGGTAATAATGTTCTCACCTTTCTTTGCCATGATCATTTTTAAATAGGAGGGACAATCTTTCTTGCAGTGTCTCGTCTTCTTGCAGTGAAGGCACTGATCTTTGTCCACTGCAAATTTGTTCTGTTGATGCTGATGGACAGAAACTTTCCCTTGTTCTTTGAAGAGTAGCTGTTGAAGTTCTTTTTTTTATTATCCTTCACATAGTTGATAGAACCACCATGTGAAGCTTTAATTTTGTCCTCCTCTTGCACACACATTGCTATGCACTTTTTCAAGTCTCAAGACTCGAGTTGCATATTGTAGTTGACAACAAAGGTGTCAAACTCTTTTGGTAAAGAAGCAAAAATCAGATAGATAAGGAGTGCATCCTTGAGACCCAGATCCATTGGTTTGAGCTTAGATGCCATGTTACTCATTCTCAGTATGTGCTCTCTAATGCCACCGTTACCACCAAAGTACTTTTTTGTCACAAGTTGTTTAATAACTTGTGTGGCGTATGTCTTTGAAGAGCCAGTAAACTGACTCTATTCATTTAAGGTACTCTGTGACGGTGTCACACTCCGCGATTGAACCCACAATTGCAGGCTCAATCGTGTTCTTTATCATAGCCATACACTTTTTGTTGGCTATAGTCTATTTTCTATGCTCAAGGTTATAAAACATCTTTAAGTGAGTATAGTCCCTCTGTCTAGTCTGTCAAGCAGCATCAGCCTCATTTTCTTTTCTCACTGGCTCCTCAGGCTCAGTGGGACATGCTATAGTGACAACCCAGTCCACCTCAGCCAAGATAAACGCTAGGTCTATTTTTTTCTTTCACTCTCCATAGTTGTCACCTTTGAGAGTAGGAATCTCTTTAATACAACTCATTAAATTGTATCCGCCTGTAAATAAATCAAATAAAGTGAGAACATAATAACAATAAAATTATATGTCTTATTTTCAACGTTGGTAAAAAATATGACACAATTTTATATTATACATTAAATCTACATCACCGTTAAACAGAAATAGAAATAATACATAAAATATCAATTTTAAAAAATTATAATACTGTTATCATCAACGTTGGTCAGAAAATAACAATATCATAATTATCTGAAATTTATTACTATTTTTCCAAAATTAAATTCTCCCGTTGGTTCAAATTTAATAATGAAAATAATTTCTTTAAGTACGCAGCGAAAAACAAAATTCTTTAATTTTCAGAAGCATTTACTTTATTTTTCTATTCTGTCAAAATTATCTCGTTGGTTCAAATTTTAACAGATTTAATTAGGTAAAAAATTACCTAAGTAATCAATTAAAATGCCTCTGAAAAAAGAAATGGAAAACCTTTTCTTTTGGGTTGAAATTGAAGTTCGACCTGGCCCATTGGCCAGTTGAAATTCGGACAAGCCAACCTGGGCTTGGGCTGAAATTTCACTCTCTCTCTTGGGCCAAATCTGGCCCATTTAGTCATCGCGCCATCTGGACTGTTGGATCTAGATCTGACAGACGCACTCTTTTTTCGGAGGGTATAAAAAGAATTGGGGTTCTCTCCAACACTAACCCTAATCATTTTACTCACTTTCCCAGCTCTTTCGCAGGAAAACGGTTCTGGCGGCGGCGCCGAAAACCACGTGGCCTGCCCGCTCTGCCGCGCCGCTCCGAGT
>BCLG01002627.1:51905-66339 GCA_001602295.1 Zoysia matrella
GCGACGGGGCGGGCAGGTGTGTGTGTGTGTGAGTGTGACAATCGAGAAAGTCTTCATATCGTGTAGTTTGCCGAGTGTTAGAACGGTTTGCCGCGTGCCCGGATCCTGGCACTCGGTAAACAACTGGTTTGCCGAGTGCCAGATCGGTTTTGTCGAGTGCTCAGATCTTGACACTCAGCAAATATAGAGTACTCTTTTTTTTAAACCGCCTCGTTTGCCTGCCGAGTATCCAGCCTAGGGCACTCGGCAAAGATTTTGTTTGTCGAGTGTCTACTGGCTGACACTTGGCAAACTGTATTTTTATTTTATTCTTTTATTCTTTTCTATAACGTGGTTTACTAAATTTATTCAAATATGCTTTGAAAATACCTTGTCAAATTCACTTAACAATGCATATTCTTTGCTTGCACGAATACTAGACCATTATTACATGCAGTTATATCTCAAAATCATTTTATACCAATTAAAGTTTTACAATTGTAATAATTTTAAATTATCAAACGGATCCAAAAATTCACCAAAATTTCACATGAAACAATCTATGTTGGTTATTTTCTATATAAAAAGTTTTGAAGTGAAACCTCAACTCGACTATCACTTTGACTCTAAATCTCAAGAAATCCTTCTCAACACTAAGATTCTTATTTGGAGATGCTTCGATTTTTAAGCAGCGTAGTGACAACTTGTGCGAAACACGCTCAATTTTTTGATCACATGTTCCACATATGATGTCATGAGATCTTGATATATCTCATGATTTTCAGACTTTGTTTGTTTTTTATAGATTTTTAAAACAATTCGGTCACACGTTTATGGTCATGTTTTGTAGACAAACATGTTCGAAATTTTCTATTACTTCCCGGATAAGGCCTCACATTAAACTCAATAACATGAATATAATTTTTTTATTCCTTTTATTGCATTATTCAAATCACTTGCAGTTCAAATTTGACTTATCTCCAAAAATTCTATTAAATGAAATAAATTAACTAAATATAGCAAAAAGATAAAAAAAATGTACCAAATTTTAACATGAAGTAGCATACACAGTATGTGGGCAGCAAAAAAAGTTAGAAGGGCAGGTGAGAAAAAAAATTAAATTCTTTGCTGAGTGTCCACCAAACACACTCGGCAAAAAACCCTTTTGCCGAGTGTTCCGGGAATACACTCGGCAAAATCAATGACTTGCACTCGGTAAAGAGCCGATTTTTGCCAAGTGTCAAATATAGGCACTCGGTAAACCGTAACGGTAGCAAACAGACGTCAGTTTTGCTGAGTGCACGGCACGTGACACTCGGCAAACAAACGGTTTGACTTATAACACTCGAAAAGAGGGACTTTGCCGAGTGTTTTCTGTACGCCGTGAGTTGTTGTTGTGAAGTTTGCCGAGTGACCGTAGAATTACACTCGGCAAAACTCAATGCACTCAGCAAAAAGCCGGTTTCCGGTAGTGAATACAGTTGCCCATGTGGTCACAAACAACACAAACTAATATTAAGTAACCCGCGGTGGTCTCAATTACTTGTTCTAGAAATTAAACAATAATACATCTTACTCTGGTACACGATTACATGAAGATGCTAAAATTTGCGATATTTGGTTGCTTTCTCCTCCCATAATTCCACAAAAATCTCAGGACATGATCTTTTGAGGTGCTTATATCCTTCGCTTGCTACCACAGCTTCAGTTCTTTCAGCCGAGTTGATATATTTGATGCAAGAATCTTTGAGCTTCTGACAGTTATATTTGTCAGAAAGAGATAGAGTGGCAGCTACAGTCTGAACTATTAGCAAAGATAGAATCAATGGAATTGAATTCATTGATCATACAAGAGGTACATATATAGGCGGAGGGTGCTTGGAGACAAAGCAACCTAGCGCCAGCCCTGCATGGGCCTGTACATGGGCGTCAGGCCCAAGTAATCTACGTTAGTGCAAATGAAGGTTTAACACGCCCCCGCAGTTTGATCGTCGATGACGTAGCCACTGTCAATAACGTTCAAACTGGACCGAAATTCAGAAAAAACAGATGATGGCAGTCCTTTAGTAAAGATGTCGGCATACTGGGAGGATGTCGGCACATGAAGAACTTGTACATTACCAGCAGTGACTAAGTCTCTGACGAAGTGGAGGTCAATCTCAATATGTTTGGTGCGTTGATGCTGCACTGGGTTGGTTGAAAGGTAGACAGCACTGATATTATCACAATATACCAATGTGGCCCGACGGACTGGACAAAGCAACTCAGCCAACAATTGTCGCAGCCAACAAGTTTCAGCGACAGCGTTGGCAACAGCTCAATATTCAGCCTCGGCACTTGAGCGAGAGACAGTTGCCTGGCGCTTGGAAGACCAGGAAATCAGATTATCTCCCAAGAAAACAGCATAACCAGAAGTGGATCGACGAGTTTCCGGACAGCCGGCCCAATCGGCATCAGAATAAGCAACAAGATCAGCAGACTGAGAGCGATGAATCTGCAGCCCATAATTTAGCGTGCCCTTAACATAACGGAGCACTCGTTTGATCAAAGCAAGGTGTGGCTTACGTGGGTCATGCATGAAGAGGCATATTTGCTGAACAGCATAAGCAATGTCAGGCCGAGTAAAAGTGAGGTATTGGAGAGCACCAGCTAGACCGCGGAAATGAGTGGCATCATCAACAGGAGGGCCATCAGCAGACAATTTAGCACTAGTGTCGATGGGAGTGGTGCATGGTTTACAGTCAGTCATCCCAGCACGGTCCAAAATCTCAAGCATATAATGTTTCTGAGAGAGGAATAAACCATCCTTACTGCGTGTGATGGACATGCCCAAAAAATGATTTAATGGCCCGAGATCCTTCATGGAGAATTCAGAGGTGAGGGTCCTGATTACTTGCTGGAGAAGGACTGTGGATGATGCTGTAAGAATAATGTCATCGACATACAATAAGAGATAGACCTTGTCTATACGGCGGTGATAGACAAATAAAGATGTATCTGACTTAGCACCAATGAAACCAATTGACTGGATGAAGGTTGCAAAGCGGCTGTACCAAGCACGAGGAGCCTGCTTCAAGCCATATAATGATTTATTGAGCCGGCAGACATAATCTGGATGAGATGAATCCACAAATCCTGATGGTTGAGCACAATAGACTGTTTCTGACAATGTGCCATGGAGGAAAGCATTCTTCATGTTGAGTTGATTAATTTGCCAATCTTGTGAGATAGCAAGTGAGAGCACCGTACGAATAGTAGCAGGTTTAACAACAGGACTGAAAGTCTCACCAAAATCAATGCCAGGCCGTTGTGTAAAACCACGAAGAACCCAACGAGCTTTATAACGATCAAGTGTGCCATCTGTATGTAGCTTGTGACGGAAGACCCACTTGCCTGTGACAATGGTAGCACCAGACGGGGGCGGCACAAGAGTCCAAGTGTTATTTTCTTGAAGGGCTGTGAACTCCTCGATCATGGCCTCTCGCCAATTTGGGTCAGCGAGTGCGCCACGGTATGTCCTGGGCAACGGCGAGAAGGTCTGAACATGGAGGTCAAATGGCAGCTTCGGCTGCCGAAAACCTGCCTTGCCACGTGTGACCATAGGATGATCATTGTGAACAGCAGGGATAGGGATCACCGTGGAAGGTCGGGCAGCAGCAGATGGTCCGGACCCGTTGCTCGCACTGACTGACTGAGAAGTCGGGGCAGCAACAGGTCCAGAAGCAGCAGGTGGTCCTGACCCGTTGCTAGCACTAACCGACTGAGAAATCGGGGCAGCAACAGGCCCGGATGGGTGGAGCGAAGCATCAGCACCAACTCCAGGTGCTGGGGACACTGGTGAGGCATCGTGTCCATTGGAAATAGACGTATCACCGTGTCCTATCATAGGGCACATCGGGGCAGCATCGGGTTCAGGCACAGGAAGTGCGGAAACACTGCCGATGTCGGGTTCGGGCGCATGTACCTCGCTGGCAGCTACCTGCGGCGATGCAGGGGCAGCGAGGCTAGGACAAGCGCCGGAGTGAGGACCTGCAAAAAAATGAGAGTTGCCGCTAGGAGGTAGCAGGTTGTCAGAATCGGAGAGAAATTCAATGTAGGATGAAGGGGGTGTTGCACTGATGTCAGCAAAGGGAAAAGAGGACTCATCGAAAATGACGTGACGGGATATGATTATGCGGTTTGTGGCTAGATCAAGACACCGATACCCTTTGTGTTCGGGAGGATACCCGAGAAAGACACAAAGAGTGGATCGAGGAGAGAGTTTATGGGTGGCTGTCGCAGAGAGATTTGGATAACATTTGCAGCCGAACACACGAAGATGGGAGTAAGTGGGTTGGGTGCCGAACATAGCAAAGAAAGGTGTGGAGTAGTTTAGAGTTTTGGTGGGATGGAGATTGAGAAGATAGGTGGCAGTTTGGAGAGCTTCAACCCAATATGATGGAGGTAGACTGGCTTGGAACATTAAGGAGCGCATGATATTATTGGTTGTGCGAATTATACGTTCAGCTCTACCATTTTGGGGTGATGTATGAGGGCAGGACATGCGCATAATGACACCCTTGCTTAGAAAAAAAGACCGAGAGCTAGTGTTGTCAAATTCCCGTCCGTTATCACATTGTACCGCTTTGACAGTGGTGCTGAATTGAGTCGCGACGTATGCAAAAAAGTGTGACAAAGTCGCGAAAGTGTCTGATTTTAAGCGAAGTGGAAAAGTCCACGAAAAATGTGAGCAATCATCAAGAATAATGAGATAATACTTGTAACCGGAGATACTAGGGACAGGGGATGTCCAAAGATCACAATGTATTAAATCAAAATTATTTGTAGCACGTGATGAAGAGGAATGAAAAGGTAGGCGTGTATGACGACCTAGTTGACATGCATGACATAAATTCTCAAGCTCACTTTTATTGTAAGAAACAGACGGAACTAGCTTTGATAAAGCCTCGGCTCCAAGGTGGCCAAGACGTCGGTGCCAAAGTGTGGTGGGTGTAGCAGCAAGGAGCGCATGTGGCGGAGCATGGAAGGAGTAGAGACGCCCTGTGCTATCACATCGGACGAGCACGTTCTTGGTTGCCAGATCCTTCACAGAAAGACCAAACGGATCAAATTCAACAGAACAATTATTATCGGTGGTGAATTGACGAACAGATATAAGGTTCTTGATAATGCTAGGGGAAACTAGAATATTATGAAGGTGTAAAGGACGCTCAGCAGGGAATTCAAAATGACCGGTGGAGGTAATGGGCAGCAGCGACCCGTTACCGACAATGATACCGGATGGAGTGGACGATGAGGGGGGTTGAGAGGAAGAGAGGTTACCAGAAGAGGACGTCATGTGGGAATCAGCTCCGGAGTCCATATACCACTTAGTGGACGGTGGTGGTGTGAGCGTCATAGTACTGAATGTGTTGGCGAGGGCCTGTTGTTCCCAGTATGTTGGTGGTGGAGAAGCCGTCCATGTACCAGGAGCCGGGACGCCAGGGGGAGTGCAATTGAGCGCGCTGGGGGCGCCAAAACCAGGAGGGGCTCCAGGAGCGCCAAAGGCCGCCAGAGCATGACCCGGCTGCTGTTGTGGCATGGGAGGACGAGGATGAGAGCCGAGTACACCCGGCGCATATCCAGGCCACACCTGAAAGGTCCCAGTGAAGGGGTTGAATTGAGGAGTCCACGCCGGGGCACCGTTGCCGCACCCGCTACGTCCGCCACCGCCACGACTGCCACGTCCGCCGCGTCCACTGCGATTGTTCCCACCACCATTAGGAGTAGGAGGGCGCGATGGAGGCGTGGTAGTGGATGCTGGAGGGCGAGAGGCCGGCGAAGGTGTAGTAGCGACCAGGGCTTGATGGGGCTTCTTTGAATTCATGGCCAGTTCCTCGAGCTGCAGATCATTGCGGACAGTGACGTATGACGGGAACGGACGCTGTCGCGTGATTAGAGCAGTCATGTACTGAAACCGCTCGTTGAGCCCTCTTAAAATAGAGAGAACAAGAGTGCGATCATCAATGGGCTGCCCTAGATCAGCGAGGCCATCCGCCATAGTCTTGAGCTTGGTGCAGTAGTCCGTGATGGAGAGATCACCTTGGACGAACGTATGAAACTCGGCGTTGAGGATGAGGGTGCGGGTTTCACTGTTCCCGACGAATTGCTCCTGGATGTTCAACCACATCTGCCGGGCAGAGGGCGTGCCGCTGTGAATAATCTCCATAAGCGCAGGAGTAATGGTGCTGAAGATCCAGGACTTGACGGTGCAGTCCATGCGAGTCCAGTAGGGCGTGGCAGCAGTATCGGTGATGTCGGCGAGTACGTGATCAGAGAGCTCGTACTTGCCGAGCGTGTTGAGGAAGAGAGCCTTCCACTTGTTGTAGTCCGTCGATTTGACGTCGAGGACGATGGGTATCATGGCCTGGATGTTTGTGACGGCGATGGCCTGCGCGTGAAGAGCAGCGACGGCCGCCGCGGCCTGGGCATCCAGATACGCCTGATATGCGCTGTCCTGCATGGCCGTGGTGTTGGAGATGGATGCGAGGTGCGCATCCCGAGTAGCTTGGAGACGTTCCAGTTCACTCTTGGCTTGAGCAATGAGATCAGCATTGGCTTTGCTGGCCTCCAGGCGAGAAACCGCGGCTCGCGCGGCTTCGAGTGCAGCAAGTTCAGCCGTGTCAGGGCAGGCAGGGGAACCGGAGTTTGCCATGGCGTGGAAGGAGGTGGGGCGTCGGCCAGGGAGTGCGGCGCGCCGGGAGAGGTAGACGCAGCGGCGGCGGCTAGGGTTGAGAGTGGACGCGTGATCAGGAGAGAGTCACGCGGAAGGCAGCGGAAGAGTAGGAGATTAAGGATCAAGATTTGGCTGATACCATATTAGCAAAGATAGAATCAATGGAATTGAATTCATTGATCATACAAGAGGTACATATATAGGCGGAGGGTGCTTGGAGACAAAGCAACCTAGCGCCAGCCCTGCATGGGCCTGTACATGGGCGTCAGGCCCAAGTAATCTACGTTAGTGCAAATGAAGGTTTAACATGAACATCTAGACTTCTACACAGAATGTCCTCACAGATCAGCTTCAGCCTCTCCATGGCATATTTGTCAGCAGCAATCAGTAAGTCCATAACAGTTTGGTTGTTATCACTGCCATCAATGTCATCCATTATGGGCAAGTTATCAGTATACAAAAAGTGAAGTAGAGCTTTGAACGAAGCAGGCTGTAAATCCTCAATCGTAATGGACTCTCTGTTGTTCTCCCCTACTGGCCCGTAGAGCTGAGCCATGAATACCGGAGATCGCGCTGCGAGGATAGTCTTGTGGGCATGAAAAACCTCCCCTTGAACAATGAAACTCACATCTACTCCCGTCTCCATCTCTAGTAATTTTCCAAGATGAGCAGCGAGGTCAGACGGAGGCACCTCGACTTCTGTTGATGCAGCCTCTTGATCCACAGCTGGTGGCGGCTTGATAACGATCATGTTTACGACAATAGAGAGGTAGTCGTTGTGCAGAAATATCGACCTCTCCAGCTTGCCCTTCTTCCTAAAGTCAGGTACTCCCCAGGCATTGCAGCGCTTGCTCATGTCCATAGCACTGAACAACACGGGTGCTGGAGCTTTCCAGCTCTATGTTGACTCCGTGCGCTCATCGAACAGTGAGATCTCGTACAGCGCTCTCACCTCGGATTTGACGCTCAGCAGCTCGACGTAGACGGCGATGAAGCCTTGGCCGTCTTCCCCGAGCATGCCGTCGGCGTAGTAGCGGATGCACCAGTCGAGCCCACCGACGGAGAAGGTGCCGGACCTGATGAAGCTGCCGACGCCGAGGCCCTTGTGCAGGGTGTACCCGACGATCCCGAACTCGTGCGCCCCCCTCGTCGTCTCCGCAGCGTACATCGACGACGTCCTCGTTCGTATAATCTGGATCGGGGCCATGCTTATAGGTCTTGCGGTGCTACCAGCAAGCTGGAAGATGGGGGAAGATCAAGGAGAGTTGTGGCTTGGTGGATTGGTAGCAGAGGAGTGGCGGCTAGATCCGGGTGGGGGAACGGTGGCGCGGCGAGCACGACGGGGGCGCACCCAGGGGAACGGCGGCAGGGTGGGGAAATGCGGGAGCTAGGTTTCCACGACGACGAGAGCGGAGAGTGAGGTCGAGCTGCCACTGCCAGAAACCGGATGTTTGCGAGTGCTGGTTTACCGAGCCGGCGAACAATCTTTTGTTGAGAACTACCCAAAAATATTCAATAAAATAAAAGTACTCGATAAACTTTTTTGTTTATCGAATATTTTTTTTACTCGAAAAATAAAGTATTTGTCGAGTATTTTAGTCTTGCACCGGGCAAATTTACATGTTTGCCGAGTGTTTTTTTTCACTCAGCAAACAATCTTTACCGAGTGTTTTTGTTTTACACTCGACAAACAAGCAACATCCGATTTTTAAAGTATATTTTGAAGCAGTAAATTAATTCAAATAAAAAAGTTTTCAACTAGAAAGTTATATAACTTTTCAAGATCTACAACTTTTATTTTGGTTACTTCTTCATTCGACAAAGCGATAGTAATGTTTTTCATAAAATTTACATCTCTCTTCCAGTTTCATGAAACTAAAAAAAATATATATAATTTTTAAACAATGTTACTATCATTATGTCGAATGAACAAATGACCAAAATAAAAGTTGTAGATATTGAAAAGTTATACAACTTTGTAGTTGAACACTTTTTAATTTGAATTAATTTCTTGCTTCTAAACGTGCTTTAAAAAATTAAATGTTTCTTGTTTATCGAGCGTAAAATTAAAAACACTCGGCAAAGATTTTGTTCGTCGAGAGAAAAAAAAACACTCTGACTTTGTTTGAAATTTAAATTTTTCAAATGATTTCGAATAGAGAAACAGCCAAAATAAAAGTTGTAGATCTCAAAAAATTATGAAACTTTGTAGTTGACAACTTTTTGATTTGAAATCATCTTATTATCAAAAAAAACTATGTTTGAATTTCTTAAATTTGAAATTCAAATTTTGTAAAATACCTCGGATGGAGAAACTACCAAAATAAAAGTTGTAGATCTCAAAAAGTTATGAAACTTTGTAGTTGACAACTTTTTGATTTGAATTCGTTTAGGGGGCTCAAACAAGTAATTTATACTCAGTTTAGTATAATATGTGTGAAACTAAAATAGAATCTAAACACAAGTGACAGACAGTGTGGTGCAGTGGTTAAAAAGGTGCGAGCGAGGGGAAGGTCGCGGGTTCGAATCCGACCGGCCGTGACTGGCTGCTTTGCAGAAAATACCGTGGAGGCCTCTCCCGATTTTTAAAAAAAATTGTTTTTTTTTTGCTTTTTCAGGTTTAAATTTTGCGGAGTGTTAACATTCGGTTTCGGTAGTGTGCTTGCCTGCTTCTGCCTGCTATAAATGCTTTGATGTTCGTGTAAGAGGGCCGACCACAACAGTCATCCCTAGAATTCTTGAACTTGGGAACTGTTTCTTGGGATTTGCCGAAAAGGGCAAATTTCTGCTGACATAACTCTAGAGTTGACGGGCTGAGATTTTCTGGTCGGAAATGAAGGTAGGCCCGGTAACACTGGGTTTTTGTAAAATTTTCTTCGAAAATGCACCAAGTCAGTTTTAGTAGAAAAAAACTGCAAATTTGAAGTGTATTTGAATTCATATCAAGTTCTAACATGTCCAGTAAGAAGAATTTGTCCCTTATAAGTTGTTTTGTAAAAGCATCTCTAAGAGAACGACACAATTAACCTCTCACAAATCAAACTAATAAATTTAGTCGGTAAAACCATCTCCAACAGAACCTTTAAATCCTATTAATTTAATTTAGTGGAGGTTATAGGGATATCTTAGATATGCTCTATTGCTACCTCATTTTAAAATTTTAAAGATATAATTTCATGTAAATTATTGTAGGAGAGAAGAACTCCTTTTTTTTTTTTGCGCTGATCAAAAGTTACCTTTTGAGTTTATTTTTTCCAGACTCCCTTGGAGATGCTCTAGCTACTACCTCCGCTCCGTTTCAAAATATAAATAGTTTTGTGTTTCGTTAAATTCAATTTCTTTTAATTGTACTAATTATATCTAAAAAATTACATAATTTATAATATGAAAATATACTTTTATGAAATTTTATTTGATGATGAATCCAAAAAATATAATTTTTATATGATAATACATTATTAATTCTTTTTTATTAATAGTCAAAGTGATAAAATTTTGGCTTTTGACTAAACCTAAAAATGCTTATATTTTGGAACAGTGGGAGTACAAAATTTTGCAAAAAATGTTTGAGAGTTAACGGAGTTTTATTTAAGAAAAGAGTGAGAAATTGCGTTTTGGAAATTAAATCATGGTTGTGGGACCCACAAGGATTGTTTTCTCTTCCTCGACGCTGCCACCATCCGGCCGAGACGCTGCCACCATTCTCCGTCGGCTCCTCCGTTACGTTGGACATTTCCCATTCTCTTCCACTGCGCTTAGCACCATGAAGACCGCTAGAGAAGCTCGCCACCCTTCAATCCTCTTGAGGTAGCCACAAGAGCAAAATGGATGAGACTTATAGAAAAAGTCAGTAATATAAGTCAAATTCTAAAATATACCTAAGTTATTATAGACATTCTATTTGCATTAATCTCACGATTTAATTATTTTTTACCTATTAGAAGGTAAAAGTTCTTCAATAATTATTAATTCTGTGTCATTTATTTTGGAAATTAATTAGTAAGTTTTAGCATATGACGATAATCAAACACACATTGTTGGTTGACATTAATTTATTCTTTTATATTTTCTACTTAAATCAAAGGATTAGATCGAAATTGTGTTTTACCTATTAAGAGATGTACCAACGGAACTTGATCTATCTTAAAAAGGACTCTAATAAAATTGAGTTTTGTTACTGTGGTTGGAGTTAATAATTATAACCTTCACTGGATTAGATCTAGCAATAAAAAATAGAGAGCTACTTATTACTCTCTCCATCCCGTCATTCTGCACTCTATTTTTACCAAATTATAATTCATTATTACTTCCTAATACTTCTTCATTTTTATCTCTCTTCTTCTTGTTGTTTTCAGTGATTTCTACATCTGTAACAAATCTCAGTAAGAGTATTAGAGAACTGCTGTCGTACAGCTGAACATAAAATATTTCTTTTGCCGATCATACAGTGGTGGGCTCCGTCTCCGAGTCCTTCGCGTGCATTTTGAACTGATTAGCCGAGAAATGAATTCTTTTCCAAGCAATTCTACATTGGCAAACAAATCTTACAAACTAACGTACTACTCGCAGCAAAAATTGTTTACAATAGGTTAGGTTCACTGTTTATAGGGATAGTTTGTAGGTAGTTTGCAAGATTTTCCGAGTCTGACTTGGGAGACTTCGTGGTGGTTATTCTCCTTTGATAATTCAGTTTTCCTGCTACTATTCCATATGCTTGAGAAGTACGATGTGGGTTTATCTTCACAACGTCCTCTTCTTCATATCTATATCTGCCTTTGGATTGTGCCATTCAAACGACATTTGGGGCGGTTGTTCCTATGTTCTAGTTCACCACATTTAGGACATGTCTTTCCTCAATTTCAATTGCGTCCCAATAAACAACCAATGGAGCTGGTGCTTGCATACAGGCTGCTAATTATTCTAGCAAAGCTAATTAATTATAAATCAATCCTGAAAGATAATTTGTTGTGCTTGAATCTTACAGACACAAGAAACAACAAAAACCATTTTTGTTCACTTGGAGAGCTTTGGCCCTCCGTGACCGCAGTCCCATCTTGGTCCTCGATGGCATCCATGCCCTCCTTCTTCCATGGTTGCAGCTACAATTAGGGTTAGGGTTTGAGGAGGGAGCTTTTGATAGACAACGAGCAAGCAGAAGGCAGTCCAAGGAGCACCTTGGGAGCTTTCTTGGGACCTCCTGCTCGGCCAGTGGGACCACCACCGGCTCGCTCTGAGGGGCCACGAGCGGGCCACCAATGAGGCAACCGCGAGCTGGCATGTGCCTCACGCGGGACTGAGCCTGGCTCGCAGCCCTCTGGCAGGGTGGCCTCTGGGCCCGGTATGACGGCTTACCGGCGTAGGGCTCAAGGGAGCAGCGGAAATCAGGAGATGAGGCCAGCCATTGGGATCAGACGTGAAGCTCGGAGAACCAAAAGGAACGCAGAGGAAATAAAAAAAGGAGAATGAAGGCTTCTGTTGAAGAGGAGATGGGAGGGTATATTTGTCTTTTTATGCTTAAGAAACTATTAAAAAATTGTAATCACACTTAGCATTTATCCAATGTAAATGAAAGTAAATTTTACTAAATTGGACCATTATAATGGTATAACAGCCCACACTTTTCCCAACACATCTTAGAGTTGCTGGGTGCTAATGGCGGCGGGTTTTGTAGGGGGGCTGGCGGCAGGTGTTGACGGTGGATGCTGGGGAGTTGCAGCAGCATGCATGTGCTGGTGGCAGATGGGAGTACTGGTGGTGACGGTGGGTGGGGAGTGGTGATAGCGGCAGCAAGACTTGCGCATGTCGGTGCTAGCAGATGCAGGGGCAGGTGAGGCCTGTGCCTGTGGGAGTGCCGGCAGCTAGGGAAGGGAATAGATGGTTTTGGACTGTTGGTTTGCTAGTTGCCCCGTGCAAAATTTCCTTTTCCCGCGCCACATCGTGCACCAATTTTTTTTCGTCGCACACATTCTGCCAATGCCGACGTCTTAGGTGTCACATTGCAACTTATGGTGGCTGTTTTTCTGTTGTCAAACATACGTTAACAGTTTATTTCTGATACTTTATCCGCTGGCCTATTGTTACCAACTGTTAGAGTGTCGATGAATGCATAAACTTTTGCCAACATATTATCGATTAGGAATTCAAGTCCTTTTCCAATTGTTCACATTTGCCAAAAATGTGACATGGTGTAGTGACCTGAAGTCTTCAAGGCATTTGCACTTCATCTACACGGACTCGACGTGTCGCTGCACGAAAAGCCCTACCAGAGAAGAGAAGAAAGATCTCATGAAGCATTTGCTCGTGGCTGTGGACAGGTACGATGTCGAGAAGCTCAAATCAGATTGTGATGTTGAGGACCCATCAACACTGCTAGTCCTTGCAGATCAGCACAATTCCAGTAAGCTGAAAGACGCATGCACTGAATTCATCTGTTGTCCAGATAACATGGCGGCTGTTGTTGCAAGTGAAGGGTACAGTCATCTCAAAGAATCATGTACTGATGTCCTGGAAGAGTTGCGTGGCTTGAAGAACAGAGGTATAAGATTTTGGATTTTCTCCTACTAGCGTAGCAACTAAGCATGCGTCTTACTAATAGTACTTGTTTATCCTGAAAATTGTACAACCTGATGTCGTTATTATTATCTTGGTAATTGGTATCTTGGATAGCATCTCCCGAGACTAATGTGTCCACCTTAAGATTTTCTTTTTCTATTTTTAAATGTCAAAATACGAGGTGTTGTGTAAAAGAATACAAAGACTTAAAAGAAAGAACACTGCCTTCTCAACCAAGGTCTGTTGGTACTAATTTATTTGCCAGCTGTACGAATTAAATAGCTTTAATAAAGTGGGCACCACAAGATCCCTAACACCAGGGGCGGCCTTATAAAAATGAGGCAGAAGCACAATGGCTGTGAACACTATTGCGGGGAATTTTGCACTGCTCACAGCGACCAACTTGCCATGGCTCCTGGAGGAAAGAAGAGGACGATGGACGAACCCGAGTGGCCTGAAATCAGGGCATGCTTCCACCTGCGGATCAAGGACGCCGCCGCGGAGCTGGGCATATGCCAGAGCACCATCAAGGGCATCTGCCGCAAACACGGAGTTCCTCGCTGGCCCGGAAGAAAGGTACTTCGTTCAATGATTTGTCACCCTAGTTCATCAAGCAATCTCATATTGATGCATCAATTCCCATATCTCTGCTAGATCAGATTGAGAATTCTTGTTGGTTGATTTTTGCAGGTAAGGTTCATGTTGGGGCAGCTAGGGAAGCTAGCAATAGAGGCGAGGGCACGGCAGGGCGCAGCACCAGGGGAAGAAGGCGGACATCGTCGTCGGGAAATGATTGCCATGGACATCAGCAAGGTTCTTGAGGAGGTCGCTAGGGTTCTTCAGTTTCCAAATGCTGCCCCAGTACTACAGGAACAAGGCGGTGCTGGTACAAGTGCTGAAATCTCACGAAGCGATGGTGGACCCAAAAGTGGAGCCGATACCTAGCTTAATATCTCGATTGGTAGATGTCGGCGGGTCACAAAATAAAATCTCGACAGGATGTGACCCCATTTATCTTTGGAATCAATTTGCTGTCATGTGGGATAGCCATCTGTAGAACATGAACTAGTTAAACTATTTGTATTTGCTTTTAATGTGATATTTATGGTTGTTTTTGCTTCTGTTCTTTTGTGACTAGTGATGGAGGTAACACAGCTGTCAAGGCCTGCTCATCTTCTTAATTTCTTC